>CAKALG010037832.1:0-34528 GCA_916700815.1 Helicolenus hilgendorfi | reverse complement strand
TATTATATCACACTACTGTCACTTTAACCACACCACTACATACACACTGTACCTTTGATATGCTCAGTGCCAGTATTCAATCTCAGATACTGGCAAAAATTTAAAACTTTCATTTCATTCATTGATATTTCTATCAACAAAATCTATTTTGGCCATCAAAAGTGCCATAGTGGCTAGCTCTCTCACCCCAATATATTTGCAGTTCCATGCAAATGTTCTAAAACACTACGGTAAGCATGACGCTTGTCTTTCTAAAAAAATGTATACATTTTTTCTTGTTGGCATACTGGCTAACCTTTGCCGTGCCAGGTGGCATCTTAGGTTTAAAGATTTGTTGATACATTTTAGCACTATGAATCCTAATCTATCGTTAATCTGAATCTAAAACTGAACTGAGGCAACCAGGTAATTTCTTGCATCATTGCAATTTATTAGCTCAGTATCAAATTCAAACAAGAATATTTAAAATTGAATTTATCATGCTTAGACCAGGAATTATGGAAGCGTACTTCTCCTGTCCTTGATGTCCTACCAGAACAGGGTGTGTGCCAATTTAGAGTCCCAACCCATATTAGACTTTGGCCTATAGCTTACCAGCCCAAGAAATGGAAGGTTTTATATTATTTTGGTCCACAGAGTAGCACTGTGTATGTGTGTGTGCGTGCATGCACATTGTATTCAGGCCTGGCTGCACAGAAATTGTTTCCCGTGCCCCGAGTTCATGTTTACCTGCAGGGTAGAAGTAGACTTAACGTCAAAGTTTAACTTAAAGTTTAAGTTTGCTTCATTGCGGCTGACTGGATGAATTGCTTATCCCGACTTGGCCTGAAAAAAGGAATGCATTTATTGTAAAGGTCATTTACTGCCAGCGTTGCTATTGAATTTCGCTGAACCTTGCCCTTTTCTTTTCCACTCCCAAACACAACAAAATATACACATACACATTCCTCAAACTGAAAAACATAGACACATCTGGAACTTATGTCCACACTGAAGTCTGCAAGGAAAATGTCAGTGTTAGAGGGACCGGCGGAACAACATTAGCCAGGTCTGCTGATGAATATAGAAGTAGACTGCATGAGATGGGAGGAGGGCAGGTAGAATTGAAGGTGTAAACTCTGACGAGCACAAAATGAGAAATTGGGGAAAACATTTCAGGCAGAAAATGGCTGGAGGTTCTGATTATGCAGGAGAGAGGAGCTGTGTGTCTCTACCACTGCATCAGGGTTGGACAGTAAAGGACTAAAGGGACTGCGAAGAATGACTGTGTTTCTCCATGACTGCACTTTCTGTCTGTACCCGTCTGTCATCGCTCTCTGTATTACATTGTACGTCTGACTCACCGCTTGTCTTGTTGCAGTTAATCATAGTGTAAGTCTCAGCAAGTGCTCATAAACATGTTACAAATGTTAACTTTTAGTGAAACAGAAAAGAAACAAGACACAGAACCCACTTAACGCCTCATACGTGAAAGGAATAACCTCTGCTCTATCGGTTAACCTTCTTTCCGGAGCTTATCTGCTCTTAATGAACACAGCTACCCGTTAAATCCTGACAAATGGACCTCAGGTCGCCTAACGAGCACAGAGCCACATCTATTACCAGCTACACATACCTCACCTTGCTAATGCTAATGCCAAGAGAGCTTTAATGAGGGTCGTCTTGACGTCTGACAGAATGTTTTGCTGAATTTACTGCCTGGTGCAGAATACCTAACAAGGCTCATGTTTCACTTGCAATCTTTCTCTGTTCCCTCACGATTGTATTTATTATAAATACAACGCACTTTTTGCTTCATCACTTCATGCTACACCTTTTTCAACATTCTCTCCTGCCTATTATAATGAGTTGCATGCCTCCTTGAGTAATGTTAAATGGCCCATGCTGATGTAACTGGTTCAATTACTGCATGAGGTGCCCAAACTGAATACTAAAAAGACAGCTTATTCACAAGATGAGTGAGAAATACTTTGCAAGAAAGAAATCAATGTATGTCATTTATACCCAGACGGAGACCCTATCTGCTGCAATTTCAAATGAACCAATTTACTCAAATGCTCGAAACTGAAGTCAAACCTGCATAACCAACCATTTTCAAAATGTGCGCCTCCACACAGAGCTTTGACCTGCACAATTATTCAAGGTGGAATGGATTCAAATAGCCTTCTTAGGAAATGGGCACAGGCTTTAAGCAGGGGAGGCAATCATAGGCACAGAATGAGAAACCCAAGTAGGGCAGCAGCTGGCTGCAAAGAGAAGAGGATCCAAGCGGAATAAAGAGATCCTGCTCAGGGCCTAAGGGCGAGAGCACAGCCACTGTCCTGGAACAGAGGGGTGCTATCAGGACACTGGCACACTGACTTCTGCTTTCATTACTTCATGGGTAGGAAGAGGGGTCGGTGCACATGGACACTCAGACACCTATGGGATGATTAACAGCGTCTTTCAATCTGCTTTTAATATTGCTGTCTCTACTGGCTTGCACCGACTGTATCTCAGACGTCTTTTTTCACACTCTCCTCCTCCAGGCCTTAACTGCAGAAAATCAGCTGTAACGCTTCTAACTGATGTTAAAGAGTAGGCACCAATAAGGCAGCAGCCTCTCGAATCTCTTTCTATGAGTCATACGTTTCTTAAAAACTAATATACCCTATCCTGTATGCCTAAAATATTGGGTTGAGCATTGTTTGTTTTCAACATTTGTTAGAAAATTGCTTAATTATTCTGAGCTTCCCATGGTCGCTGAGAGCTACCCTGCTCCTTTACTATTCCTTTACTTTACTGTTAGCCATTAAGCATTCAAGTCACTAAAATTAGTTTGTTGACCATTCAGCGGTTCACTAATAAGCAACAGTTTTCCAGGGAGAGTCAGGCATTTAAAAGCAATTTAATTTGTCAAGGGACTTTCCTCACAGGTACTGTTTTTAGCATTAAAAAAGCTCAAATCATTACATTGTAAACTCAAGCCCAACAGGCAACAACAGCTGTGCTGTGGTATGTCTGAAGGAGACTCGTGAACCCATTTTCATTCAGATATCTTTAGGTCAGAGGTCAAGGGACCCCTTTGAAAATGGCCATGCCAGTTTTTCCTCGCCAAAATTTTGCGTAAGTTTGTAGCGTTATTTAGGCTGCTTTTGCGACAAGCTAGTATGACATGGTTGGTACCAATGGATTCATTAGGTTTTGTAGTTTTATATGATAGAATATTCACTTTACCTTTAAAACTGAGCCCTGTACAATCTAAATATTGCAAGTTGCATTAATGCGTTATCGTGTTAACTTTGACAGCCCTAAAAATATTGGATAGATTTTTTTCGGCAAAATCTGTCCATGTCAGTGAATTGGTAGAAGTGTTCTGAGTTTCCCAGGCTTGCTAATTTAGGTTTTAATTAAAGTTTGCAATGAAGAATGGTGCAGCACAGATAGCATGGGCTCATATTGTACATGTCGGAAAAAGATAAACTCTGTATTGACTGTGTGATATTGTGAGATAAATATGGCCCTCATAAAATATTCTCAGTGGGCAGTAACAAAGATCGACCATTACTTAAACTTCACAATTACCAGATCAATGGTGTCTTGGCATCAAGTTCCTGGTGTTATAATTGTTTGCAGTCACTGTAGCACACAAGCTGATGTCCTCTTATTAAAACGGGAGAGATGTGGTGTGTCTACTGCCAATAGGGCCGTCTATTATTCAGCAGCATTCAACATCAATTCCTGGAACATATTCAGAATTGAGACTGACTTCCTCCCTGGAAACCATAAAATATGATTTCCCATATCTATTTTTTTCTCTCCCGCCCTGGTCGCTGCAGAACATGATTGAATATTTAAGGAGCCTGGGGATAAACAACAGGCTGCACAAAGACATCGGAAATATGCATTTCTGCAGAGCTCCGACTGATAGGATGCACCAGGGGGCGATTTGTCGTGGATCCCAAGATTAGGACTGTGTGCCAAAACACTTTTAGTGGAATGTAAATGGAAACATAGTGAAACAATGAAGTTGGATGCATATTTGAACATCTGTACAGTGCATCTACTTACTTATCTTTTGGTATTTGAAAGCCAACAAAAAACCTCCACCTGACACTGCATAAAATGTGATACTTTTAATTTTGAGTTGAAATTGTTTTCTGAAGGATTTTTCTTCAGAAATAATTTCTTTCCTAACGAGTTTATCTGAATCCTTTTCTTCCTTTTTGGACCTGTCTTACATAGCAGCTTAGGAGTTCAAGACGTAAGGTGATCTTTTGTTGGGTTGCTTTGACCTGTGTAACACTTATACGAGCCAACTTTAAGAAGTAACAGCCAAGAGAAAATAACTTTAGAAGGATTCTTAACAAAATAGTCTATGCTAGCACTATTCACAGTCCTACATTGTACTGTATATGTCAACTCTGATGACTGCTTGTTTGTGTGCATGTGTATCAGCTAAGTAGATTGTCCCCCTTTCTGCTTATACGTTTTTTGGGTGTCTTTCTTTGCAGCCTGTTTAGTTGCTGCAATTAAGAAAAACCCAGCTCTAAGCAGCTAAGTTTAATGACTTTCCATCCAAAGCCACGTTTTTTCATCTTGTGTTTCTTAGTTTGTCTACTGTATATGAAAATTTGTTCTTACTTGAAAAAGAAACAGATAGAAATGAAGAGAAGTTGAGCAATTGATTATATTCTTGCTTAAACTAAAACACACTACAAACATCCACATGCTGTATTCATCTCTATCTGAACTTGTGCTGAAGGTGTGAGGTATTATGCTGACCTTCCTCAAAGCAACAGATAAGGTGAAGGATTATAGAATGGATTTATACTTTTACTCTGCTTTTTCTCCTGGTTTGAAAGACACTTAGGGAAATGATTATAACAAGCATTGCCCAAAACAACTCCCATTTTTAAATCTCAGTTAGAATAATGAGCCTCAAGCTTTATATATTTGTTCCACAGCATGTATATATGAAGAACCTAACCACAACAATTCTCGGGTCTTTCCTGAAATTGAGCCTTGGAATTGTATTCCAATGTATATTTTTATTTAATTGCTGCATTCTTAGATTAATTATGCAAATCAATGGATGGAATTTAGCTCAGGGGGTTTCAACGGACCCCCGACTTTTTTCTGTTCTTCAATTTTTGAAGTTATCTGCCCTGACAGTGAAATTTATGCCTAGTTCACACACTACATGACTTGAGACCTGATTTTCCACTCGCTAGCCGAGAGGCTTGCTGGTGTATCGCAGATGCATGCCAGATATCTGGCACGCTAAATATCTGGACCTGTCGGGGAGTCTGTCAGGGAGCTACAGCCAATGAGAGCATGAGACACGGGTTGAGAGGAAACCTGGCAGAGGGGTCGCCTGTAACAATAGGAACTTAACTATATGTTTTTCATTTGTAACACGGACCAAAGTTGTTGTTGCACATAGAGTGTTGGATGTTTGCATGAATAACACATAACACAGTGTCTAATTTACATAGAGGAAATAGTAAAGACGTGTGGAAACAAACTATTTTGTGAACGTGTGCCAACGACAACATCAAGTATGTACGCCCGTGTCACTTCTCGTGTGTTTACATGACAAAACATAGTTTGGAGACCTCATCAGGGATTTTTCCCGGTGAAAGATCTTGTAGTGTGTGACCCCCTGTCGCTGGTCAGTCATGTAGTGTGAAAACTACAATGACTTAAAGACTCCTGATTACAAGACAGCAAGTTGTGTAGTGTGAACAGTACAGCGATCTGATGACTTTGAAAGTCGTGTAGTTTGAACGTGGCTTTAGTGGGATAATATGCATGTTTAACGATGTTGTCTATAATGGTATTTAGTGGAGACAAGCTGTGCAAAAATTGCCATTTTGTGTAAATGAAAAATCTGCGGAGTTTCAGCAACACAATTTTTCATTTACATTAATTTACAGTTTTATTTCTCTCTCACTGTGTAAAGTAAGCTATTGTGCCTGAATTAGCATAATTACTGGAGTTGACTTAATTATTGTTAAAAATTCAGATCTTAGTTTGCATTCACACCTTATAAAGCAAGAAGTAATAATGATATGGCTCTCTTTGGTAGTACATTTGCATTTGTTGCACACACACACACACACACACACACACACACACACACACACACACACACACACACACACACACACACACACACACACACACACACACTGCTACAGGCTCTGGAGACTGCCAGATACCCAAAATACCACTGCTATAGCAGGAACAAGCTACAATAGAATTGGTAGACCACGGAGGGAGTATTTAAAATTGGGTTCAGGCTGCACTGAGGGGACGAACAACCTCAGACTGTACTGTAGATATTTCCTTAGTGTGGACTTTCAGGCAGTTTGCCTGTCTTCATTGAAAATACTGTAATATAGTAGTAATATACATAATGTTATTTCATGCTATACTGTTTGTTCCAGCTGTTTGTTATATGTTATTTTACTATGTGTAATTGTGAGATATTGAGACTTACCAACAATAACACTGGTTGCATGCTAAAAAAACTAATCTTCTAAAGTCATCTGTCACTTCAAATGTTTCATTAAGCACAATTTCCCTTTGTCCATAGTACTAAAAGGCTTTATTTGGTTCTTGTCAGGATCGCAAGCTGCTGAAGCCTAACAACCAAATTTCAGTCCATTTATCACCTGATGAACACATTATCAGTAAGAAGATTTTACCATTGCCGCTCACGCTTGCTCTGATGTGGCTCCTCTAAAAGGTATAATCCTCTAGCAGATACCATGAAGCTAATTCTCAGCTAATTACTCGCTCTGTAGTCTGAGTAAGACACTTATTTCTGTTTCAAAGTTTAAGCTTTGTATTTTTTTAATTACTTCAAAGTTTTTAGGGTTACTGGAGACTAGATATATCCCAGCATGCACTGGGCAGACTACGACTAACAGCATTAGACAGACATTCACATTGTAATGTCCAATATTTCTGACTTAAATGCCTTTGAATGGTGGGAGGAAACAAAGCTCCTGTAAATATACTTGCAACTAATAAATCAATTTCAGGTCCTGAACAACAGCAACTACAATGCCTGCCTATGCAGCATATTGATAGCAGCATTATCTAGGCATCTTACATTAGCATGCAGCATTGTGGGTATTTCTGTGAATAGTTGTTGACATTAAAACACTCCGTGGGTCACCAGCTGCTTTGGTACAGACTGACTGTGATGTATCACCAGTATTACTGTGCCATTGTGTTTTCTGATACACAGAGCATCAGCTCTGGTGCATGTTGTCTCATTTCTCTCCTAAACCCTAAAAAAATGCCCCTTCTGCACGCACGCACGCACCATAAGTAACGCAGCACATTGGACACACACAGCGTGTGTGTGTGTCCAATGTGCTGCGTTACTTATGGGAACTGGTTGCTGATATACGGGTGGCAAATGGGACGGATGCTTCCTTTCTCAGCACATTCAATATCCTCCTTCTCTTACTCTTTGTGTTCTGTCTATGAGAACAACCACTAGACAGATATTAAAACCTGATGCAATCACAGAGAGCTACAGCCATCGCACCCTCAGAGAGCAGAAAACAGAGTGACACAGATGGAAAGGATAATAAAATGCTGGCAAAAAGAGCAACCTGACAGCTGTGCAGTTGTTACTCATGAAGCTTACTGGCATTGGTTTGCTTGTCAATGAAAGAGACTCATTGAAGTAGGCATCCTCTGTCGGTGCATCATATCTGTGTTTACATGTGGGCACCAATATCTTCATTCCCATCATATAAAGTCAGTTTGTTTATTATCTAGTTTCAAAAATTGTATTTTTACTTAAAACAACAAGAAAAAGAAGAAAGAAAGATAATTTCACCTGTTTATGATACATCAGCATGTAATTTGTCTAGAATCATGCTTTTTTGTGATACAAGTACAATGATCTGCCTTATCATGTCTCATTTCAAGATATTGATGCTCATTTCTAGAAAATTATATGTATAAAAGAAAAACTTACAGTGAGGTGAAAAGATGATGGTATTGTGCCAAGGTATCACGTGTCTTGAAAAAGATGTATAACTATATCAAACAACTCAAGCACACAGCATTGGTGTCATGTTGTACAGATTGTAAAGCCTTCTCAGAAATATATGAATATGACTAAATTAACTTTATACAGTGGCACAAAAAAAGCTGCATCAAGCATGCCAAAAAGGACTATTGTCTTCTTTGCTTTCTCATCTTTTTCATAGCACATTTTAAATAGCTTGTTTACTAGATCACTTAAAGGTATAATATGAAAGAATTAACTTAAAAAACAATGTATAGACTGATACAAATATTCTTCTCAATCATCACTTATGTATGCCCCACTAGAAATTAGCAGACAGGAAGCCTGCATTCATTCGAAATCCGGCAACGCACAGGAATTGTGCGGAGTTAGTTGTGTGTTTATTTCTGTTTTAGAATGTAACTGATCGGAAACAATCTGATCTCTGATCCACTGCTTTGATCTCACTGCAGTCCCTCACTTCGTTCACTCTATAGCTCGCTTGACCATTGCTGCTCTCTCTCTCTTTCTCTCCCTCACTCGTTGAGCTGTGGAGGTGTGGCCAAGTTTGAATGTGGTCTGTTTACAATTAGGAACCGACGACGGTTACATATTATATTTTTAAATCAGTTTGACTATCACTTGTGACGACCCCTCCTATCCACTAGGTGTCCCGTGTCTTTTTGCTGATTGTCTTTTGTTTTGCAGGAGAGGGTCGTCAGGCTGATGAGCCACACCTGGGCTTGGTGTGGTTGGTGTTTGTTAGTGTCACCAGACAATAACACACTGCCATTGCATTAAATGGTTTCCATAGTATTTACAGTCTTCTGAATGTTATAGAGAGCAGTTTATATCTTCCTCCGCCATCATGTCCACACAAATTCATTTCCCTTTTTTCATTTTCAAACTTCTGCTCATCAGTGTCTTCGTTTAGATGAAATTGGCAGACAGCCCCAAGACCGAGCCCAATCACTTGTACAAAATCAGCCCTCGTTCTTCCATCGCTTCATTTCCTCTCCTCGCCCTTTTGCCTCCTGCCTCCCAGCAATCAGAGCCTAACATCATCTCTGCCCCAAAATTACAGAACTCAATCAGGGGCACTTTTCTGTTGAACTTCTGGATGGATCTCTCTTTTCAAGCACCACGCAAATGGATAAAACCAATCTCACACTCATCATCATAGTACAACGCTGTCTTTCATCTGTGTAGTGACTATCATTTCCTAATCGCTCTTTGAAGTGCACTGTGTCGATGAAATGTGTCTGATAGTTGTCTCTCTCCCTTCTAAGATCAGATCTATCTGCATCTCTTAAATTTCCTTCAGCTTTGCTCATTCATGCCAAAGTTATTGTTTATGAATGTTGATTCTTGATTTCAAAATCTAGATCAATATAATTCTTTTCTCAATTTCCTGTACAGAGATTACCTTATCCAATCTCTTTATTTTATGCAGTCATGTTTTTTCCTGAATCACTTTAAAGCACTTTCAGAGTTTGAGTTCCTAATAACTTTCTGTTTGTCAGGGAGGAATATGTGTGTAATTTTCATGTGGCAATTGTTTTCTCCACCTCAAATAATTAGCATGACTCAACCATTAATCACTTCTTTCAAATTAAAGTCCAGTAGGCACTCAGAAATAGCAGTCATAAAAAGGCCATGTCCTTTGAGTGCATTACAAAACTGAAAGCCACAGTTTCCACACAGAAACCCACAGTTATTTATGCTTAAACAAGAAAACATCCAACTAAAAAATCGTGTTTATGTTCTTTGGTAAAGTGACGAATTCGTTTTTTACACAGAAGAAGCAAAAAATGTAAAACTAGTCATTGGGTTGACCAATAACAACACCCTCTATGCAACAGTGCGCAAAAGAGGTTATTAAAATGCAGTGTTGGGTTACAGTAATATATTACTTTTAGCAGTAACGCAGTAATATAATATGTTAATAATAGGATTTCTAGAATATTATTTATTACATTTACTATGTCAAGTTACGCGTTACCTCCCAAAATTATTTTTCTTCCGTTCATCCAAACTCTGCCACTTCTGCCACCAGAAAAAAAACACTAATCAGGCAATTTTAATACAAAATGGTAGGCTAACCACTGCATGTGAATGCATAAATGGGGCTCCATCTAACAGTAGTTCTTAGACAAGGCAATGATTTTCACCATGTTGTTGTCTCCGACAGATTGTGTCATGCACCCACATCCTCCTCCTTGCTCTACGGCTTTCAGATTGGTGACAAGCTAATTCATACTTGCTCATACTTGCTCTCATTCAAGTATGAGAGCAAGCATCCTCCGGTTGGTGTCCCATACTGTTGAAATGTACGCCCTAGCTTGTTTTAACACCAGCAATACCAATAACACAGAAGTTGGGGATACCAATCAGATCTCGTAAAGCCTCCTCCTCCTGCAACTACAGCGACGGTTAGAGACTGTGTGATCAATTTAAATTCATGAAACATCTTAATCCATCCCAAAATGTGTGATATTCAGTCTTGTTTTTATTTTACTTGAAGCGCCAAAGGGTGTTCAGTTCTGATTAATGACCACCCTCACTACCCAAAACAGCTCTCTGTTGTTCTTTGAGCATACGAGAACCACAACTACTTAGGGAAATTCAGCCAACGTACTATATTTCCCGCAGGGTACTTTCAGCGCTGTCACACAAGACGGTTTATTAAACGAAGCACGAGGCTGTTGAGAATTGCCACGTAAGGGCTTGTAGCATTGGAGCTGTTGTTTACATGCCCAAAGTGATAAAAACTTCAGCATCTCATGGTGGTGTGAGTGTGACATTGTCCTGCAAATACATCACACTTTTGTTCCCTCCTAGTTCTCGCAACTGACAGCAGGGAATTGAATGGGACTGCTGCTCTTGCATGGACTTGCACATGAATATAAACGCCTGCAGAAGGACAGACTCACACCATATATATAAAGACCATATATAAACACTTCAACTCTCTCTCTCTCTCTCTCGCGCTCTCTCTCTCTCTCGCCTTTTCTCTCTCTCTCTCTCTCTCGTGCTTTTCAGCCAAAGATCTTCCCGAAGGTAGAGCTGCTGTTGAAGTGTGTGTGTGGGTGTGGGTAGGTGTGTGTGTGTGTGGGGGTAGGGGTTGTCTTTGGCACAGAAGTGGAGAGTCAGACTTGTCAGAGCAGCATGAGTGCTGCAGTAGCAAAGCCACCATTCACAGTGGGCAAAGGAGATGGCTGTTAATGAGAATGAGTGCTAGGCCCAAGTGTCCAGACAGCTCAGCATGTCGGCTGGAGTTTATAGTGGGCTTTTAAAGTCGACCGACCTAACATGATGCCTTGGGCTACTCACAGCACTGGTACAGTAGTTGTCTAGGATTCACACCTGTTCTGTTTTTCAAAGAGGGATACATCATAAAAATATGGCCAGGGATGTTTTATTCTGTTGTGTGCAAATGAAAGAGCGTACGGTGAGCAGAACTCTTGAAAGACAAATGCTTTGGGAGGAAGTTTTGTTTTATGCGTTGAAAGTTTGAAATACATATACTATGAAACCTTGATGTGTGACAGATCTTCTTAGAAAAGACAACCATGCCTACAATGAAAACTGTATTTGTTTTTACACTACTCCATGTGAAGGAGCATCAAAATGATGTGGTTGTTTTCCAAAACACAGTCCAGTGTTTTATTGAAAGAAGTAAAATATACTCATGAATCTGGTGTTCACTCACACAGTATTATTTGCTGTGTGACAATGGAAGGTTTATTTTTAGACCAACGGATGCAAACTGTACTGCATGTGTCATTCTTTCATGTAGGTTGAAGCCATTGTTTTGTTGGCATCTAACCTTATTATTATCAATTCATTTTGGCTCCCTCTAATCACTTTCTTGTCCACACCAGTGAGGAAGTGTAAAACATCTCCATATTTCTTGGCAAAATGAGATTGTGAATGCCATGGCCACTTTCATGCCAAAGAGGAAAATGCTTGAATGTTGTGCGCAAATATTTGTGTGTGTGTCAGATGGTGGTGGGGGTTTGAAGAAAGGGGTGGTGAGGTTCATGTTTGACTGCGTCTGCTTGTGTGTGAGGATGCACCATTTATTGTGTCCACTGAAGCACTGACCCAAACATTTTCCAATTTTCTACCCGTGAAGATGCCAAACTAAATTAACAACAGACACAAAACAATGAGACAGTGCCGTCAGCCCTGGCAGTCAATGAAGCACCCTCTTGTCTTGTGTTCTTCCTTTAGTCTTACTGTCTTCTCACTAATAGACATTATAAATCATCCTGTTTATTTGGAAATTACAGCTTTTAAAAGGACATGTTATCAGCCAGGCAATGCAGTGGTATAATGTATACTAATAATAGAGGAAATCAAGAACAGAACTGACTGATGGGAAAGTGTGAGACGTGTGAGGAAAAAAAAAGTGGAAGTATAACGAATGAGGGAAAAATATGATGAAACTTAAAAGGTGAAGAGTAGTTTAGTAATGGAGTGGTAGAGGTGCAGGATGAGAGGGAACGTGAGGGTGCTAGAATAGAGAATGAGGTTCATTGTTAGGCAGTAGAGCGCCCAGATTAGATCACAAACTCTACTGTTTTACCAGAGCAATTTGCAAAAAGACCGGAGACAGAGACTTAGAATAAGAAAATGGAACGGGGGCTAGGGCGATGGTGGAAACTAAAAATAATGAAGTTTTGTGCAGAGACCAAAGGGCAAAACTGGAGTTGAGGAAATGGGTAACGATGATGCAACCCCGACATTTATATGTAGCTATTCTCAGTCAATCAGTGATTGACATTCAATGACAACTGGCAGTGCAAATGCAGGAAGTAGAATGGCTTCGATATAGCTCAAGCTCCCAGGAAGAGAACCGGGCTTTGAAGCAAAGTTTCGTATTGGCCAAAAGGTAGGATTACAGCTTCCGTGTCTGTCATGTGATGCCATTGGGCCCAAAAATACTTTTTCCCATAGACTTACATTAGGAAAGAGAAATCAATTTTTTTTTAGGTAAATCAACACCCCAATATGAACACTTGAATAGGCCTTATTTAAATCATTAAGTCCTAAAAGTTATAAAATGCACTAATAGCCGAATCTATATAATAGCCGAGTTATTTTCCTTCCTCTGTTCATGTGAATGAGACCCAGATCGAGTGTGTAGTATTCCTAATTACGTTTTTTCGCAGACAAATACTTCAACAGTTTTACAAAAAACTGCGGCTTTCTTGACTTGCAAAATTATGTTTTAAATTGACAAACATCATGTGTGATTCATGGAAAATGTGATTCATGGAAAAATTCAAACGGAATAAAAAAAATATTTGTCTCTCTCCGTTGACGACCATTCATATTTTTTCTGAAATAAGGTCCCATGGTGGTCCATCGGAAGGGGCGGGACTTCGACTCTCTATGGGCCCAATGGGTGCGAAAGATCACCGAATGATCCGGGTACTTTATCACTCGGCAATCGGGCCATTTTGGCTTCATGTGCCACTGAGCAACTCTCATACGAATGTACGGGAGCGCACCTCCAGCGCTATATCCAGTTCTCTTTATACAGCCATGATATAGCTTAGCAAAAACTAAGGTTGAGGTCAGGATGGTGGTCTATACAACTATACAGATTTTTCAGCGCAAGTTTCGCACCTGCATATTGGGCAAATTTCCTTATTTTTTAAAATGGTGTACTCCCCTCGGATTCCTTTCAGGGAGCTGCAGGTAAATATGATTTGTTTGTTTACAGGCTGATGGATCTCTGTGGTGAACTGAATGAACTGATATTTGGCTTGCACAAAGGGTCACGACACACCAACCTCATTATTCTAGGGGGTTGTGACTTGAAAAGGTTGATAACCACTGGTTTATGTTATCCATGCTACTTATGTGGTAATGGTAATTTCCACATGCCTATGCAAATATATAAATGGGGAAAATTGCAAATATCCCTCAGAAATAATAGAACCAATTCTGGAAATGTGGGGAAAAGTAGAGAGGGTGTGCTATGACTTTGCCTTTTCTGTCACTGTGAGCTGTAGGCTATTATCTGTCCAAAGAGACATCAGTCTAGAAATGTGACATGAAATTACCCACAATCCCATTCTGCCCTCCCATCAACTTGGCAGTTTCACAGCCCCCCAGAGTTGCAGGATAATTTTTGGTTGGGATTTCAAGTGAAATTGTCTGTGCTTATGTGTGCATCTGCATGCAAGTGTGTGAGAAGGAATGAGAAAGAAATAAGTCGTGTACTCAGGTTGAAAGATTGACATTGAATGGAATAGAAGTTTCTTTCCGAAGATAAAGAAGATATTGTAGGTGGATCCAACAGCACAAACTCCTTCCTGTTACTGCTTCATTTGCAAAGTCATTATAGACTAGTCTAAGTGCAAGTGATTTGACAGTGAGGGTAAACTCTTCAAGTGCCTCATTAACTACTTTAAAAACTTCACCAACATTCCTCCTATAATGTGTCAGCTTTTTTAACAGTATAAGACAACTTGTGGTATAATATTTGCCTGCATTGCAAGACTAATTTGCCTTTGAATATTGCCTTAAGGCTTTGCAATCATATCCAGGCTCACCAACCAGACACTGAAGCCTCTAAGGCTCTGCCAAAGGCCCTTACTAATGTCTTTCGGGACTTGAATGTACTAATATATTCCTGAAGTAAGTTTTGAACACCTGGCTTAGTCCCCAGACTAAAGACAGGCCCCATCTACTTTCCATCTGTCTGGCTGTTGGGCCCAGATGTGCTGACCAGGAACAGTAATGAAGGCAAGGGTAGAGAGAGCAGAAAATCAGGACAAATGCAGAGTGGTATACAAGCTATACCTCTCATACACATTTATATAAAAATAAATAGGATTTTGAGGACATTTCAAACAAGCAAGTTTAAGTTCATAGTTGTTTTGGGGCCAAATATTGTATACTGTAGCAGAATATTTTACTTATTCATACTTGGCCCATGTAGTTAATGTTGAACACAACTTTTCTTGTAAATATAAATTCTACCATCACTTCACATAACTGATATAGAGATGGGCAAACCAATCTTCTCTGATAGGCCTGCATTCATTATCTGTTGTCACTGATGATTTATGAGTCTGGCGGTCCGGGGAACTGGCAACCATATGTCTGCTCATCCCTACACACACAGGACCCGTCCTATTAATGATGTTCAGATTCATCATCCAAAGACACAATAAACACACCGAATGATCTTTTAATGATATCGACAACACCAGAGCTTTTCCTCTATTAAACTCCCAGCTCTGCCAAACAAACTTAACGGAAAGACTTCGATTTGAGAAGGAAAAAGCTCTGTAAAGCAATTTTGTGTTCCAGTGGAGGGTGTTGTTGCCAGACACGGACAGAGAAATCACCCTATTCCAATTGTCCATCAATCAGCGTGGTATTAGGTTGAAAGAGAGAATATCACATTAGGTTCAAAGATGTCCATTAGCTGGGGGCTAATCTAAATTTGCTTTCCATTGTGTTGAGTGACTCATTATCTGGTTAGCGCCCTAATACCATGTAAATGATAAGATGCACATCATCAGCTTTCAGCATACTGAATACCCCATGTAATACATTTTGCATAAAATGTACTAACGCCACCTTGTAAATCCTTATCTTGATGGTTTGGTCAGTTGAGAGCCCTTCCTTAAATAATTAGAGAGGACTAAATATGCAGAGACTGTATTTTTTCCAGCAACTCCTACATGTGAGTACAAGAAGTGCATGAATATCTGTGGCTGTTGTGTGTTGGACTCTGGTCCATCTGTGCTGGGCTGTCCCCTGCTCTGTAGTAAATGTTATCTGTTCTGGCAGAGAGTCCATGTCAAGTGGTGTGAGGGTGACAAAGGGGGTTAGAGTCACGCTCTGTCCCTTGTCAACCCATTTCAGGTCTCCCTCCTTCCCCCATGGCCTGCTGGGTCTCTGTGATCATGGACAACTCAGGCATTCTGGTACATCCGACGGGATCAAGGCAGCCATGTTGGATCTGTTTTCATAAGTGGAATAGCAGCCCCTTGTGGGATTAGTAATTGGACAAGGACATTCAGGGACATGATTTTGTGAGAGCTGTCATAAGGGAAAGCTCTCTGTCTACAGTCTAAAGTTTTGTCGAAGAAGTGTGCACAGAGATTAAGTTGATTGTATTCCAAAAATAAAATTAATAGAGTTGTGGCTGAAATCAAAGGTAATGATTTTATTGTCCCTGTACCATCTGTTGGTATGTACTGTTATATTGTAATGACCCAACAAAACTTAGGGAAGACGTGAGCAAAGTAGTGAAAGTATAATAATCATGACAACTCCCTGTGCATATGCTGCATTAAGCAAATCATTCTGATTTGGATTGTTATTGTCAAAGCATAATTCATCTTTACGCAGGAACGATTCCATTGTCAGCCATAGGACATTATATATAAATAAATAAAAGTTAATGTTCCAAAAATGCAGAGTAAACCACCGATTACATATCACATGGCAGCCTTTTCCCTGCAGAGTCACGCTAAAATGATGGACATGTCTTTCATTGGATCATTTAGCGCTCGTTGATCTCATGATTACCATGTTAACTGAGCTGTCAGCTTTGGCATCTGGCATCACTGATTCAAGCAGGGGGAGAGAAACTAGGAAGGCAGGCCCACTTATCACGCATGGCCGCACAATCTCTATTGTCTTTCTCTGAAAACTAGCCGGCTTAATTACGTGCTAAAAACGTCTTCAAACAAACTCCTTTCACTAAGTAACGTATATCTGTCCAGTCTTGTTTAGTTCAAGCAGGATTGCAAATATGAATACAAACAGTTTGTACAGACACACACACATTTCAGATTGAAAGATCTGATTTCTTTCTTCACACATCACCGCTGTCATTTACTGCAAAACCATCCAATGGATTAGTGGATCAGGAGACAATTTACAAAAATGAACAGAAAGAAAAAAGCATGAGACATGATTAGAGAGCGTAGACAACTGAGTGATTGTTTTGTCAGACTGTCAATATGCCTATCCTCCACCAAAATCAGACAAGGTGAGAAACTGTTCTGAATGTGACCACCAACAACAGTTTAATGATACTATTTCAGGCAATCTGACGCTCACATTTAATATGCTCTATATCTGCAGCGCAGCACCGAAAAAAAGCTCTGCATCTTTCTTTCTCACGCACAAAGAGCTTGCATCATAAATCATTTATGCAAAATATTTTCAGGGGTCCCGATTTTGATTCATATTCTAATCAAAAGCCTTTTAGTTTGATTAGAACACGAAAAAACAATGCAGGTATAATATTGATTTAAACAAATCAAAACTTAAACCCCTCTCAATTTGAGGAGCTGCCTACTTATATTTGGAGTTTGCAGCAAAGAATAGCAAAATTAACATAACTTTACATAACAGTGTAGAGCCATCAAAATGTTTGCTGCCATGGACAACAAGTAGTAGTTAAAGGGACAAAAAATACAAAACCACTGTTATGGTCCTTTTAATAATGTTATACATTCATGGTCAGCTTGATCGCAGTCGTTTGAATTAATTTAACATAAATATCAGTATATGGGTGTTGCTACAGCGTTGGCTTATTCGACCACGGAGATGCGAGTGACGGCTGGCTTGACCACACGTTACACCAATATAATAACGTTTCCTGTCCATGACGGAGTTAGCATGCAGCTTTAGCAATGATGTCTAGCTCTGTTTTTCCTGTCAGTGTGTGAAACCCAAAGTGTTTCCATACTTTACTGTATGCGTAGTGTTTACCACTTCGGATTTAAAATGTGAGGGTGCAGCTTATATCCACTTGGACCCTCCGCCGTTTCCTACCTTCTTGTTTTGGCTCGCTGTGGCCGACTGCGGTTTGTTTTGGTTGACGGATACGGAACGGATATGACGTCACGTTACTCAGACTACAACAATAAAAGCGTTAACGTCCTTCTACCTCCACATAGACTTAAATGAAGGAAATATATCGGTTCTTCAAAAAGTTTAAAAAATCTATTTCAAAATCGTAGAAAAAAAATCATGATACATAGGTAAATCAATTTTTTTCCTACCCCTATTAACTAGTGACTATAGTTTCCAGCTAACAATCAGTGACATCTTAACAGACCAATAATAAGTCATATGGCGGTTCCTCAAATGTTTCCTTCAACCTCTTTGTGACTCATTGCTTAATTTCTAATGTGAGAAATGAGATAAATTATAAAGGAGAGTGAAATACAGAGCCCAGACAAGACGGTGTGCACAGACCCAGAGCAGAGCCCCAGGTAACAGATGGGATTTATTGATTGGGGATATATCTCTATTAGCCAAGTCCAAGGTCATTGAACCTAGCGTCTACCTGTGACGTGTTGTCAGTCTGTGCTTAGCATGATAAATGACGTCCTATCCATACAGACCTGCAGAACTTGATATTACTAATATTCTAGTAGCATTCATGACAGAATATACATATAGACGTCAGTATTTTGATCAGGGAATGTGCACAACACACAACCCTTGCACTCATGTTTTCCCTGTACCACCAACACTCTTGTTATTCACTATGGCACAACAGCTTTGTATCCCCCTCCCTTGTTCATATCACAATCTGTCCTGCTGACACTGATCAATGGCAGTGCCAACATGGAAGATGGAGAGAACAACGGAGGTATTGACAGCAAGAATGGATTTTACAGGAAGCTAGTCAGTACAGTCGCACAGTGAATTGCTGTGGTGGGGGCTTGTCAAAGCAAATGACTTACTTCATCCATTTCTCATTTTCCCTGACCCACCACTCTTCCTTTCTCTGTGATGAACAGTAATGTGCTTAAATTGAGTGCAGTGATTCAGTATCATAAATAGAGGCAGTCATTACAACCACCAACACTCATCTACAGTACGCTGCTTATACACTGATAGTATAAGCAATGTTTGCGTGACTTAGATTAGTCTTGTCAAAAGATTCAGATGTTGTCTCTTGGCTACATTTATCAGCCAAAAATGTTTTAAAAAGCTAGCTAATTAAACCATTCAATCACTGAAACATTAATTTTTGATGCAACCATTTACTTCATCCACAGAGAATATTTTTTTAGATCAATTACTGCAAATCTGGAAGTGTATTACATCCAGTAGATGACGGTCGACACGCACCCAGTTTGGAGAAGCAAACAGGAGTTACCGGCATGTAAGCTAAACAAGGTACTGCTGGAGCAGCAAAACATACGTCCGTCCCATTCTCATAAACGTGATACGCAAACACCTGGAGGGAATTTCTTCAAATTTGGCCCAAACGTCCACTTAAGGTTGAACTGATTAGATTTTGGTGGTCAGAGGTCATGGTCACTGTGACCTCAAGTCCATCCCGTTCACATGAACGCGATCTCTCAGGAAAGCCTGGAGGGAATTCCTTCAAATTTGGCACAGACATCAATTTGGACTGAAGGATGAGCTGTAAGAATTAGGTGGTCAAAGGTCAAGGTCTGTGTGACCTCACAAAACATGTTTTTGGCCATAACTCAAGAATTCATATCAATTTCACACAAATGTCTAATAGGATGAAGTTATGAAGTGATGATATTTTGGACAAACGTGGATGTAAACTGCAACTTAACGGGTTGTCGGAGGCATACAACCGCAAGGCAGTAAATCTAGTCTTTTAAATGTTCCTTATGTGTCCCATAAAAGTACCGGTGAGAGTGCCTTCTGTTTTATGCCCCTAAACTGTGGAACTCACTGCCTCTGGATATTAGAATGGCAAGCTCTCTCTGACTAGTATAGTACTATTATAGCCTTAGTTTTTAAGCTTTAATCATTGGTTTTTACATTATATTTATCCATGGTGTTTATTTTATTCCATTGACTTTTATTTATTGATTTCCAACATTTTATTGTCGTCCTTTTTAGTCTTGCAAAATGTTATTTATTGTTGTTTATTGCTGTTTTTTTTCTCTATGTGATGCACTTTGGGCTGCATGATTGTATGAAAGGTGCTATATACTGTACATGAACAAAGTTGAGTTGAGTTTTATCATATTGCTGTTTTTTGCATGGAACTCGAACACATGTTATATGCTTATGCTAACTAGATCACTGATGTAAAACGTCCAAAAAGAAGTAAAGGTTTAGATGAATATGAATAGGTAATGTATGACAAACTAATTGCACATGTTTTGCATTTATTCAGACAAGAGTTTTGTGGAATAATATATCTGTAAAAAGAAATCCATAATGCATAAGTTAAATCTCAGGAAGGTTCTTGATAAAAAGGAAATTATGTGCACACTGAGTAAAGGCAAAAGCCCACCAACTGATTAGCAAATTAATTGGGTGCATAGCTTGTGTTACAGCAATAAATAATTTTCCGATTGTATTCACGCAGTCTGCATATATCAGCCCAGTCATTGTTATGGTCCCCCAGGGACAAAGGCTGGATATTATTGAATATCAGTGGGGCACTGCCACTAGCTGCTTGAGAAATGACTCAGACTGCAAATAAAGCATTAAAGTTCAGTTGGCCAATAGACCAGCTTAGCAGATGTTGGCTGCTTGGATAATCCTCCCTACTGGCTCCGGTGGATGTTTTGACGGCTCCCTCTCTGACTCTGTACTTTGAGTTACCGCTTTCAAATCCTTACATATCAACACGTGATAATACACAGCTACAGTAACAGAAAGCTTGCAAGTTTATGATGGAGAACTGCAAGAAACTTGATTGAGGTCTCTTAAAAGGACTTTTCTCATGACTTTTCCAACAGACTTTTTGAAGGTTGCCATCACCCATCATCTGCTCAGCTTATACTACATTGACTACGTTTACATGTAGTTTTTTGCCTTTATTCCGAAAAAGACAATATTCCTAATGAAAATGAATGTCCCACCAATATTTCCGTTTACGTGCAGCCATGCAGGCAGACTTGTTCGACCGTGTGAACACAGCCTCTCTCTTTCATTCCTTCAACCACCTTTTTGAAAAGGTTGGCGTTGCAATATTTGGGCATATCCAAAAACCTGTTGTCTTTAATGATGTTTAAAAGTAGTTGTGTTTCTCCTTCCGACCAGAAATGTGAGCTTTCCTTTTGGGCATTCATCTCTGTAAACTTTTACTGTATTTTCAACAGTCTGACATTGCTCACACCTATTCATATTCCTTAGAAAGCCTCAGGTAGTCAGATGTTCTTGAACTGCGTAGATAAACCTCCCTCCTGTCCTCTGACAAGATGGGCTGTTGGTGCAAGCTACTGAAACGTACATGGCAGAATAAGCCTGTAAATCTGGACCTGTTTGGTCAAACCGTGTCTCTTCACTTTTCCTTCTACAGTCAGTACCTGCCAGGGTGGCTGGAGGTCTGCCTGGGAGCAATGTCTTTATTGCTGGATTTTTCTTAAACACACAGTGAGCCTACACCCTGCAAATGGTATGGCTGGACTTGGAGTCTATTGAGTAAATTGACCAGGGGTGCTGACGTGATGAATATAAATCATTTGTGGCTCTTTGTGTGTGACTTGTGGGACTGTCTGTGCAGGTGAAAAAACTTTACCTCTCTATGATGAATGCATACCCAGTGCAGACTGGTCTAGCTAACAGAACTACATGGAAGACGGATGGTAAACGTTTCAAAGGGCAAAGTTCATGTTCAAAATCATTATCATGTGTCTTAGAGGACCAAAGGCTTATTGGACAAAACAATTCACTCTTCAAATCTGAATTAGACTGGCTGACTATGTTTGGATAATATATCTAATACAGAAAGTAAACAAATAATGTCTCCTTGTGAGTGTGCCTTCCTGACTTAAAATAGCCCTGCTCATCCATCTCACAGATTTGCAAAATAAAGCGTAGGGATGTTTAATGAGCCTCTGCAAGACGTGGACTGAGTGTCTGGCTTGTTACTTGAAACAGCTTTGTTTCCAAAGTGTTGGATGAAATGTGGGAATGGTTGAGAATAAATATAGCCACAGAATATATTATGTATAGTGATATACTGCTGTACACAGTTTGACTTGTGGTGTCTACGTGCACTACTTGCACTGTACTACCTCTGCACAGTGTCTGTGTGCTGTCTGCTGCAACAAATAAATCATGTAATATCTAGAGATGCTCCGATCACATTTTTTTGCCATGATATGATTTTGGATCGTCGATGAGCCATATCGGCTGATACCTATATTTTCTTATTTTTGGTCATAGCAGCTGATATACAAGGCTCCAGACTAACTTTCTTCATCACCATCCTGAAAAATAATTTCAGCCGTCCCGAAGTCAGTGTAAACATGTGATGTTGTGGAGCAACACCTGTTCAAGAGATTGATTCGGCAACACAGTTACATGATGTATCCTATCACCTACTTCACCACTTCACCATGTAACATAATCAGAAGTTCACAAAAGTGTCCAATCAGGAGTAACTAATGTTGAGATGTTTTGTGTAATTCATAGCTCATATGCAGATGACACAAGTATCCAGTACTGTTTTGCAAATCTATGGTGCACCCACGCAGCTTGCTTTATTTTCTTTAAAGGTGCTCTATTTGATATCCAGAGCATTAATATAGCAGCAAACAACTATTTGCTATGTAAAGATATAGAGGAGTAATGTCTACCTGAGCAAAGAATGAAGCCATTCACCCTCTGTGTGTGTTGTAATCTGAGCTTCTCCGCGCTTTGTTGACAGAGCCGGGCCGGCCATACGTGCTTTTAGTGCAATAGTGTCCCACTGGCCAGCTCATGGACGCCGCTCTGCACTGTTCTCATACTGTGGTTACTAATGGGGTCCCAACCGATGGCGCTGTTGCGGAAGCGTAGCGCCAACCCTCTGGTTCCCCCTTAGGTAAACATTGTTAGCTCTGTCAGCACTTTCACCGTTGTTTGCACTCTGTTAGTAGCGTTAGTTACGAACCACTGGCTCGCTGTCGCCATGTTGAGAGCTCCAAATCCCATATTTATAGGTATGTGGTCATTGCTTGTGCTGTCTGTGTAACTAAACAACATGATTATGTGGCTGAATTATGCAGAATTTCATTGGCAGCATTGTATTTTTGACCAAAATGTGTCTGCATTGCCCAAGTAATGTTTCTCAGTGATGTGCAAGCAACATCAGCGGTGACATGGAGCACACTATTACTTGAAGAGTTAGGGAAGCTACCCTATCATACACAATAGTCTTTTCTAACACACAGGCTGATGGAGAGAGAGCACATATTCTTATGATGATATGAACCCACTCCTTTCCCCTCGGGATTTTAATGTCCAGCAGTGGCATGACTCAGGTTAATGTGAAAATCAGTGAATCATCCTGCAGTCTACAGCATTATCCGGGTTGCCTTTGCAGCTCAGGTGGATATTTTATAGCACTCTGCACCTGTGTGTCACGGCCACTGTCCAAAGTGCTAATCCAGACGCCACCAGGGATGCAAGTGCTGTCCAGGGTACTTGCTGTCTTTGATACACTGACAGGCATTATTCCCACTGCCAACAATGATACAATTTTCACAGCTGGTGAGATTTGCCATTTCAGACATTCTGTAGATGCACACCTCTATTATTTTGTTTTCATCTTGTCTGGCGTCTCAGGCGCCGGGTCATTGAGCTAATATCAGGCCCTGGCACTATCATGAACCTGTACTGATTTGAATTCACCACCTGAAACAGCATAGCGTGTATGGAAAATCAATATTGCCTGTTAAAATATGCTAAACATCATAAAGTTTGTCCAGTTAGTTTTAATATACAGTAAGCCCCTCCACCCACCTTCCTGCCTTGCTCTGGCTGCAGGGCTATATCCTTCTCTAACCTGACCCGTCCTTTTGATTAATATCTAGTTATTACATCTTTAATCTCAATTCAGCAGGTCAGTCTATTTTGTGTGTTCCTATTTTATACAATAAATGCAAATTGACAAGGATTTGAAGGATCAGAACTGCATTCTTTGGACCAATACAAGGTTAAAGTAATTATGTCTGCATTTACCGTATAGTATATACACCATCTTATGTAGTTAATTTGGGTACTTTATATACAGGACATGCATACTATTCCAATATATTTGTTTAAGTATAATCTTCACCTTAATAAATGACAGTTTAGTCAGATACTGACTGGATTTTTGCTGTCCACCTCTGCTTAAATGGTGGGATTGAACCATTCACTAAAAGGTTGTTCCTCCAAATGTTTTATTTCATTTCATTATAGTTTTTTTTTTTTTTTTTTAAATGGTGTGTCTCAGTTGATGGATCCATTAAAGCTGAAGTCAGTCACTTTGAACAAATATGATAAAAAGTATTTTTTTTATAAAACTGTCACTATATGCTGACAGTATTAGATGAGACAGATAATCTGTGAAAAAAATCATGTTCCTCTGCCTCCCGCTCGTGCTCATAATGGTATTTGAAAGTTTCTAACGCGCCCGAATCTAAAAAAAAAACCCCCAATCACAGCCGTCCTGGAGCCGAGGATTTTCTGGGCAGCTGGCGAACTCCGATCAAACTGTCAAACTAGGCAGCGCTGATGAAATATTAATCAATATTCTGTTGTTATGCCTATTTCTCGCCACTAATGTTTTTTGATCAGCGCTGCCTAGTTTAACCGTTTGATTGGCGTTCGTGAGCTTTAGAGACTCCTTGGCTCTGATTGGTTGTTTTCCTTCTGTCTGTGAAAACTTGCAAATGCCATTATGAGCACCAGAGGACACAGGAACATGATTTTTTTCAGATTACCTGTCTCATGCACTCATGAACTTTAGCTTTATTGGATATAGGAGACGATGTACTGCAGAAGCAAATTTAAAGAATGGGTCTGTGATGCTTTAAATCAACAGAATAACTGTTTGTAAAATAAGGAGCAGTTGGGATAAAAACAAGCTGATGACTTGCAGGGACATTGCAAGTCAAAACAATAGGCTCAACACAGGTGTACACAGTGTATCCTTTCGGCACATTCTGGATTAAATGGTACTTTAGAGATATTTGTGATTTCATCTGCACAACAAAAAAAACCATCTCTTTGACAGTTGCAAATGCTCTCTAATGCTTTCTCTAATGTAAATGCAAGGATTCGGGGAAAACGTAGATGATTGGCAGATCCTGGAAATCATGTGGACTACAAATACTTTTTAACATCAATCACTGGCTATAACCCAGTGGAACAAATGCAACTTATTTACCAATTACATGGGCATCCATTAAGTGACAAACCCCAGCACTCATGCACATACAGTACTGTATACACAGACATACTTTTCCTCAAACCAGTAAACACTCTGCCTATTCAAAAAAGGAAGAAAAGCATGTCACTCATTTCATATTCAGTTTTTGTGAATATTTTTAGAACATTTTCACAATGATTTGCTTCCCTAGCGCACGTGTATGGTTCAATCCACCAACCCGTCCCCATTGACACCCTCATAAGGTGCTGTTTTCCGAAGAATCTACTAAAAGGTAATGACTTGTGCTTGAGGGGAAAAGTCTAATCTACTAACTTTCTTAAATCAGGGACAGGTAACAAAAACACTATTTTGAAAAAGCAATATATCCTCAACAGGAGTCTAGGCAGATGTTCAAAATTGACAAACAGTATTCCAATAATATCTTATTATGTATGCATTAAAATGGTCTGGCAGGGATGTTGTTTTAGTTATTTAGGAGATGGGTCGAAGTAGCATCTGTCGGATTAATAAATAAAGATGAAATGCTATCAAACTCTCTGAGAGAGATGGGGCGGGGCTGTATTCTTCAATGTCTGGGAGCTGAATACCTCTCTGATAGAGAGGGAGAGGCATTGTCATTATTTTGGTTTTAGGAATCAATTTGTTGCTTTGGCAAGGAGTGCCATTTTCATGCACCGCTAAGACCTCTTTCCCAAAAAAGAAGACAAGGAGATAATTATGGCTTCTGAATTAAAAAGGGGATTCTCTAAATTGATACACAACCATGCAATAGCAACTCCTTTACTGAGGAGCACGGCTTGTTGGATGAAAGCAAACAGCGGTATAGGTAGTAGGTAGTATAATGATTTTTGTTTTTTTTGCTGTTATTCATTCTCATTTATTGCTATTCAAAACATCAGAATAAAGTTGCCTTCTCTGTATTGATGAATACAAAATAGGCTAAAAGAAAGTCTTTCCAAAAACCCCAGCAGACATTTACTGAAAACAACTACTGAAGTTGACTCCAAGTGCACAATTTGCAACTGTAGGTGCTAAATGGCAGAGGGTAATTCCTGAAGTTACAAGCTAACACATCACAGTAGGATTAATTGCTTGGAACATCTGTGCTGTCAGCCAGCAGAACTCTCTCTAGATACTTGGGGATCAACCAGATTTCGAAAGCCACTCAGCTGAAGTGAGTCATTTACTTACATTAGATTTAAGTGGAAATTAGTTAATCTTCTTGCTATAGGTTATTTCACTTTCTGGCACCTTCCACGCTGACTATACAGTATATTTTTTGACACTTTGTCAAATAATTTTAGTTTCCAAGAGTCCAGTCCAGTAGAGCTTTCCATTTTGAAGACTTTAGACCTATAAAGACACTCAGTTCTCACGTGTCTGGGTGAGACATGGATGATCTCAGTTGTCCAAACTTCTGGATGAAGTCTGCCTGAGCCTGGACTAAAGCCTCTTCATCTATGTACACTGCCGGCCTCCTGGCTGCAACAAAGTACTGCACCTTCCTCAGGCTCCAGCCAAGGACGTACATGAGCAGACCACACACAGCTGCCGTCGACCTGCCTACTCCAGCGTTACAGTGAACATAGACGGTGTGACCATTCTCTAAGAGACCATGAAGCAAGAACACAGCCTGGGGAAGCATCCTGATCCGACCTGCAGGAAAAGACAATAACACACAATACACTTAAAGGAGGAGGCTTGCGATATTCTACATTTTTCTCATCTCAATAAATCCCATGAAAAGACCAAAATTAATAATGAGTTAGTCTGTCATACTTTGACATTTCCCTACTGTGTTTGTGGCACTCAGCCACTAAGCTCATTAATTCCTAGTACTAATTCAATCAAAAGTGTATGCTTTTCTTTTTTTAAAAGGCTCAGTAAATTCCTGGGCACTGTAGTTTTTAACAAACATCACTCAAATAGAAGTAAATCTTGAATTGGTTGGGGACTATTTTCAGCTGTGAATTAATACACATTCGGTAATCTAGTGAGTATTTACATAATCAGGAAGGTGTATGCATGGCTTATTGGTGTGTTTTTAGTATTTTTTTGTCATCAATGGAGGTCTACAGCACAGAGGAAAAAGATATATCAGGCTTTGGGTACACTGACATTACTTGGATTTGGTCTTTTTTAATGATTGGTTCACAATCGATGGACAATAGAATATCATTAGACTTACCCTTTAACATATTGTGACCTGTATGGATTAACTTTGTATCACCTTTGGAGAAGAAATTTAAATATACCCTAAAGGACTGTCGGCAGTTGTTTGCCTCAAAGCACGCCATGCATACTTAAAAAGTACATTTATCACAATCCTTGCAAAATATCACACTGTCAGGAATAAAATGCAAGTATCGACAGGTACATGTGTGGTCCCTTTTACCAAGGGAATTATTTCTCTGCTTAAATTCACCGTGGGAGCAAAAATAGCTCTTCTTTTGTGACTGACACGACACATTTTACATACGTAAAATTCTGGTTAAAGGAAACCTTGGAAGGTGATTAATGGTCATGGTTGGCTATAATTCCACGAATCATCACACATCCTTTGAAGTTTATTTCTTGCATTCATCTAGTTCGAGAAGCCAACTAAAAGAATTCATCCTTGCTGATTGTCTGACCTTTAAATATTTGATTGGAACCTTCAATTAGCTTTCTAAGGTGCAGAAACAGCACGATGAAGGCTGGCATATCGAATAAAGTTAGAGCTTTTCAGTCAGACGACCCAGACTCATGACTGCACTAGTATGCAACACTAAGATGTTGAGCCCCTAACGCCAAATTCACACCAGGCACCAGGCAGCGGTGATGTGTTTGAAGCGGGAAGAAATTCTTTGTAACATAGGTCAACATGTCACAGAAGTTACAGGATCTGTTTACTGATTGGCTGCAGGTATTCTCTGGCTGCATTTCGTCGCTAAAAGTTAAACTTTTCCCAACTTTAGTTTGGTCGCACTTCGTCGCAGAATTAAACTGCTGGGAAGCGGCTGCCGCAGCTTTTCATACACATTGCATGGTAGCTTGCCGTAGGCTGCCGTTTGACGCTGCTCTGGTGAGAATTCAGCCTAACAGCTCCAAGCTGTGTCGGTCCCCTCACTCTGTCTTGACTAAATACTATTATTATTACTGTGTTTATTCTTGTATGTCCACAGAATTCTCCTTACCCTCGGTGCTCATGTCAGGTGTGGGTATCCACACATACACCAGGCCACAGTCTTTGTACAAATGCATCATGGTCTCTGGGGTCATGGCTTCCTCGGGGTTGCGCCTGCAGCCATTGGAGTTGTTCACCACATCCCACTCTGTCTGGAAGTTCATCACTGCAGTAATCCCCAATTCATGCTTCATCTTTACAGTCACATGTTCCACCTGTCGAGGGCAGCTGCCTAGCCAAATACGTGGCAGCACCCTGGGGGCAATAAACAAGGATGCATTAATCATTGCTGAACCTCTGAGATTCATGAAATGACTGGCCACCCACTACAAATTTGCAAGATACTATGTAGGTGAATATTATCAGAAAACACAGGATCAGAATGGATATGCTTTTCAAGAGTAGTGTTTAAATAAAGGCACAAAGGATGAAAAGTAGAGATACAGAAGAAAGGAATGCATTGGTGTGTAACAACTGTACTATAGTTTTAATGTAGGATAACATGGTTTAAAGGGTTTGAATAGAGCCTCAGATACTTAAAGCAAAGAAGGAAATGGGTAGAGAGAGAGAGACTGCTAGCCAGTGTGATGGTAGGAGCACAGAATTTCAAGTTACTCCTGAGCAAATGTTATTTTTTGAAAACTGTCCTACAGACAGATCAGAGGAAAGCAGGTCACTGAAGACCCTGGCCGTCAGTGTCGCCCTAGTTTTTCTGGTGTGTCCCGCACTGTTGGCACTAGTCTCCCCGTGTTGACAGGTTTTTGGCTGGTTTGGCATGTTGAATGAACGTATGTGCTAGTTGGCCGTTGGCTGTAGTCTTTGCGGTGTGTTCAAGTGCAACTTTTTGGCCAAGACACAGGCGACCCAGCAGTCGGCCTTTGTTGCTGCTAATTCTTTGATGTCGGTTTGGTTCGTCTGGACCTTAACAAACAAAAAGTTTCATCTCTTTCTTTCTCCTACTTTCGTCCCTCTCTCCCTCGTAGCATCGATGTTTTATTGACCTCTTGTCGCACTAATTTTCCTGACCACGACGGTCTGAGGCAGACTCCAGTTAGTGCTCATTAGCATGCATAAAGTCAACAACCAGAGGAGGTGAAACGTAAAAGGACAGAAGGACGCTGTTGATCTGTGATGTCCCAGAGTGACACTGCAGTGAAAGTCTCTGTCTCGACTTGCTGTTATCAGATGACCTCTCTTCTAAAATCCCTGACAAACGGCTTTGTCGTAGGTGAAACAACTTTCCCTTTTTTGCTACTGAAGAATTATACATATATTGATATTGTTGTTACTTTCATAGACAGTTTCAATATATAACAATTGGACTATATAAAAACAGAAAATTTGATCTGGACAAGTTGTGTAAAAAACATTGTCTTATTGTCTATCCTGTATGACTTGCAGTTTGACTATTTCAGTCTGTTACAGTAAAATGAATATATGAGAATTCTTGGAAGACTTAAGTAGTTGTTCCAAGTTGATTTTATAAATTGACTCTTGTTCAGTTCAACAGTAATAAAAACTCATTACAAAATGGCTATATAACCTTCAGGCCTCCTCTCCCCTGAATACCAGAATGAGAGTCAAGGCACCTGCAAGACAGTGATGTAAAGTCTCTTTGTATCATATGAGTTATTGCAGAGGTGAGTGTGTATGATAGTTAGGGCTACACGGATGCAAGGTCTGAGAGACTAATTTGAAAAAGCTATTAATAGGAAAGATACAAGGGCACAGTGCTTCCTACTAAACACAGGTCCTTGACATAAGCCTTGTAAGGTCTTCGGACACAAATTAAAACCTGATGGCGCCAGCCAAGCCTGCTCATTCTTATGCAAGTTATGTGCTCACTGCCTCAGGGGTCCCGGGCTAATTTCTGCTGTGCCTGGTATACCATGGCACTGAGTCTGTGCCTTACAAAAGGAAGGCATGCATGGGTAGGTTGAGTGAGTGTATGTATGCTCGGTGTTGTGTGTGTGACTATTCACTCATCAATTTAAGCCTAATATACAGTTGAGATATGAACATGCATCCTCCAAACCAGTGGTTCTCAAACTATTCTACTTGTATCTAAGAAAAGCTGATTCCCCCCAATGTCATCACCCTAAAAAAAATTACAAATCCTCAAACAAAATCCTCAATTTGATGAAAAGCGATTCAGTGTATTAAATGAGTGAGTCTTTTTTTTTTATTAAATACATTTTTTTTAATGAATATAATTCGTCAACATAAATAAAGTGATGGCATCTTGACAGTTTCGCCAAGCAAATGTAGATACATAATTTGATCTTTCTTTTGATAACGACATCATTAATTTACTATATTAGTGTCAGAGCCAAAAAAGCTTTTTGGTTATTGTAGTTAAATAAATGTAATTTCTGGTGCTGTTAGACTGCTGCTAGACTGCCCCTTTAATACAGGTGGGGGCGTCCGTTTGTGCGCATCAAGCGGGAGAGCAGAAAGGTTTTTGACTGCAGTGAAGATGTTGTGTTTGAAAGGCTAAATGCCAACAAATTTGAACTAAATATTTAAATAGTTTTATCTACAGACTTCTGTATAAATTATCCAGTAAGTGTGTTATGATTTTAGTTATACATGAGCAAATCGAATTGTTGCAGTTAACCCCCATATACTGTATGAAGTAAATTACATCTTAGTTTGTCTAGTCATCTTACAGTCTGTCTGTCACTACTGCTCATGCTTCACATTCCTAAAGGTTGTGTCACAGATGTGGGTGTCAAACATGGTGGTGAACTGTTGTTTTTTTACCCAATGGATGACGGACCAAAGACATTCATCCATCTTCTAGGCACCATTGATATCTGTACCAAATTTCATGGCAAACCATGTAACAATTATTGAGATGTTTCAGTAACAGACTGCTCAACAGACATTACCATTCCAAGACCCAAGAGTACATTTCTGGGAACATTTTAAAAGGGAAAGAGGCACACAAACATCATAACACATTATTGGGTGCTCTAAAAATATGCTGAAATAAAGTTGAATCCTCAAAACCTACAAAAACTTGTAGAATCAATGCCAGACAGATTGCAAAAAGTGTGAAGGGTAACAGTGCACATGCAAACTAGTGACTTTCCGCACCTTCTTTGACACATTTATTTACATGTATTTGTGATAAATAATAGAACAACAGAGTATCTTTTGAGGATCCCTCTATACATTCTGTGATATTCTATTTTGACTGGATCATAGAGTGACACAAACAACTCATCTTTCTCTAATAGACTTGTGAATAGGACAGAGATTTAAATACCTTAAATACCTCATATTTACCGTATGAGCTGATAATGCAAGTGCTAATGGTCTACTTTTTGAAAGGACAATACTTTTCAAGTGACAGACTAAATGGGAGAGAGCAAGGTTAAAAAACAAAGGAGTGAGCCGAAGAGGGTGATTGCGGCTTTGTCTGCCCTGTGAGAGAGGGACAACTTTCATCAGGAAAGAGCAATGTGAAGTGACTGCCCTGCCCTCTTAGCAGGTCACTGTACAGTAGAAGACTAGTCTCTAACTGATGTAATATCATGACAGAATTCAAACTTGCTCTGAGAATATAGATTAATATACAAGCCTTACTAAAGAATTTATGTGATGGTTATGTTTGAAAACCCGAAGGAAGATGAGAGAAGAGGAGCTGATGCGACCCTCAGTGTTCAAGAAACAATCACACTTCAGCATGGAAATTCATTGGCCCCAGGGGACCTCATTAATTTTCAGTATTATTAAATGTGGTACACACATCGAATTTCACATCACAACGGCAGAAAACTTTCAACGAGCATCACATTTCATCAGAGTGGGGGGAAAATGATGGATCTCTATTTGTACTTGCTACGGGCTACAAGAAGAGCACTTTGGCAGTTTGCAGGTTTAGGGCTTTTTCGTTACTGGAAACTGCAGACGCGAGGTAAAGAACATATGAATGTCCAAATGACAAAAAATCACAAAAGAAAACCCTCAAAGCAATAGTTCAACATTTTGGTATATATGTAAATTATACGTAAAATATCAATATAAAAAATATCGAAGACAGTTTTGTTCTGTTTTAAATATTTTGTTTACCCACACAGATCAAATCTTCTTTTTAACTGGGAGGTCAGAGGTAAAGCTCAGCTACAACAACAACAACAACAATACACCCTGAAGCTGTGATGCTGGCGGGCCTCTTGCTAAAGCACACCTCAGCAGTTTGCATTCAGGACGCAGGACTGACTGTCCGTATCTCACCCATGCTGCCCACATCTAACAGTCTGAAGTCATGCTGCCAGCTTACTGACGCTCTGATTTCTAAAATCTGTTAGCCGAAACTGTGACATGTTTTACTTGCTTCGGAAATTTAGACACACAGCATTCCCATACAACATCCCACTGATGGCTTTGTTTGGCTATTGTACTGTATTACCTGGAGAAATGAATGGCCTTCTGACCAGCCACACTGAAGTAGAAGTTGGTGGTGTGTTTCATCTCATCTGTGTGTCCTGCTTCCTCTATCCAGTGACCAATCGGATGGCAGTACACTCCTTCCACCACGTTCCTCTCATCATATGAACAACATCTGTCATGGCTAGGGCCGCTACCTGGTGACAAAGAAGACCACCTTTTCTGCAGGTTAGTGACCAAAGACATTGAGTACTCATTGAGTACAACTTTTTTTTTTTAAAGATTCCTTTACTAAACAAATACAGGCAGATGTTGCCTGTATTTTTCTTTAAGGTACAAAATGTCACATTAGACAGGAAAACAACTGTTTAAGCATCAAATACAAAACAGGTATCTTCAGTTATGGAGAGTAACAAAGTAAGTATATTACTATTGAGGTACTTTTCTTGAGTATTTCCTCTTTCTGCTACTGAATGCTTTCACTCCACAAAAATCAGAGGGAAATATTGTTTTTATTCCACTACAGTACATTCATCTGACGGGTACAGTAACTAGTTAATTTGCAGATTTTAATTAAATATAAACCATATGGTCGGTTTATAATATATGATGCATTTTTATTTAACAGTATATAACACAGTTTGTATTAACTCCACTTAAACCAGTTACAGCATTAAAACTAATGATTCAACAATAATAATAATAATCCAGTAATATAATATAATTGATAATATAGCACTCTGAATGGGGCCATTTTGCATTCTTTGAGTCCCATTTACTGTAGATTGTGGATAATACTTTTGTACTGTTATAAATGAATTCTACCAAGGTATGATCTTGAATGCAGGACTTTTAATTGCAATGTAATATTGTTACACTGTGGTCTTGCTGCTTACCCACAAGTCTCAGTAAAAACACATTTCTATTTAGGTCAGGGGTCAGCAACCTGCTGCTCCAGAGCCACATGCGGCTCTTTAGCTCCTCTCCAGTGGCTTCTAGTGGATTTTTAAAAAAATGTGTGGAAATGAATTGTTGTAGGTCTACGGTAGAACAGAGTATTAGGGCCACATTGAGGAAAAAATAAATAAATTTGAGATTAAATAAGAATAAAGTCATAATATTATAAAGTAGCCATTTTTTGTGTTATTTTCTTTTTTTCTAGTAAACTTCTGACTTTATTCTCATAATATTACGACTTTTTATTTTTTCGTAATATTATAACTTTATTCTCAAAGTCTCAGATTTTTTTTCCCTCAATGTGGCCCTAATACTCCATAGTACATTTGCACTTTTTTTTTGTTGCCCTCACTGCATTAGACTTATATACTATATACTTAAACTATAAACTGTGTTACCTTCATCACAATACTCAAATGTTTTGCAGCTCCAGACAGATTTCTTTATTTATTTTTTGCTGTCAAAAATATCTCTTTTGATAGTAAAGGTTGCTGACCCCTGATGTATGTGCACTGAAATTCATGAGCATTTAGTAAAATAAGTGTCACTTTACCTCCATCATGTGGCAGTGAGGATACATTACACAATATGAACCAAACATGGAGGAGTTATTTTCGTCTTTTGCCTGCAGAACCTTTAATGGTAAATACATTAAATCTATAATCATCAATATCAAAAACAATATGCGGGCTGAATGCGATGCACAATGTCACAGCATTGATGTAAAGAGCTACCTTCCCAGATATAAGTGCCGCTGACTCGCTTGACGAACTTGAACCACAGTGTGTCTTTGACCGGCTCTGCCAGCTGCACATCTCCGATCCACAGACTCGGTTCGTGTGTTGACAGCAGC
>CAKALG010037831.1:0-22870 GCA_916700815.1 Helicolenus hilgendorfi | reverse complement strand
GCGCTCTCTGCTCCTCCGATCTGCAGCTTCCAGCTCCGGGGCGAGGATGATTCAATTGGTCACATTACCCTGCATGGAGCCTATTAGTGTTCCCGGAAGACAGAGGACAGAGGGAGGGGGGAAAGAACAACACCTTGTCACAGTTCATGCAAAGAGCTGCTTGTTGCTGGTTGGTGTCCTGCAGCTGCTGCTGGGACAAATTGGGTTTGCTGATAAGGTGATGCATCTGTGTGTGTAAAGGTATGTACAGGTATTTGCCTGCATCCACATGTTTTGTCCATCTTTTCTCCTTCTTTATAGAGAGGTGAAGTCCCGCCCCTTCCGGTGGACCACCATGGGACCTTATTTTGGAAAAAATATGAACGGTAGTCAACGGAGAGAGACAAATATTATTATTATTATTTGAATTGCGCCATGAATCACACAGATGATGTTTGTCAATTTAAAAGATAATTGATCAAGTCCAGAAAATCTCAGTTTGTCGTAGTATCATTAAGTTTTATGTGAAACCACTCAGTGAAATACATCTCTCGTCTCAATATACAGTACGTCACCAACACTAGCTAGCTAGCTAACAGCTATGTTCCACATCACCAACACTAGCAGTGTATTCCAATCCACGTACTTCCGTACTTACACTTACTATTTTGAGTGCATAAGTGCGTTCACACTGTGAAGTATGGCAAAATGCAGTGCACTCGAAGTACCCGGATGTTGTAATAATAGTTATAACGTTTCACATCTACTCATTTGATTTAATTTTCTGTGTATTCTGGATCAACAAAGCAAGCAGATATTTTGGCGGGTAGTGGACGGGTAAAACCCAAAGGAGGCAGCAGTGCAACACAAAGGATGCCAGCTGCTGTAAAACCCCGAAGAGTGTTTATTATTGAAGAAACCATAATTCATAAAAAGGGAGGAGGGATACACCAAGAGACACGAGAGCTTCTGATCTAGCTCTCACTATGCATGCATTTATTACTACTTCTTCTACTTCTTCTACTACTTCTACTACTTCTTCTTCTTCTTCTTCTTCTTCTACTACTTCTACTACTTCTTCTTCTTCTTCTTCTTCTACTACTTCTTCTTCTTCTTCTTCTTCTACTACTTCTACTACTTCTTCTTCTTCTTCTTCTTCTACTACTTCTTCTTCTTCTTCTTCTCCTTCTTCTACTACTTCTACTTCTTCTTCTTCTACTACTTCTTCTTCTTCTTCTACTATTTCTACTTCTTCTTCTTCTACTACTTCTACTTCTTCTTCTTCTACTACTTCTTCTACTTCTTCTCCTTCTACTTTTTCTACTACTTCTACTTCTTCTACTACTTCTACTACTTCTTCTTCGTCTACTTCTTCTACTACTTCTTCTCCTTCTACTTCTACTTCTACTACTTCTTCTACTTCTTCTCCTTCTACTTTTTCTACTACTTCTACTTCTTCTACTACTTCTACTACTTCTTCTTCTTCTTCTACTTCTTCTACTTCTTCTCCTTCTACTTTTTCTACTACTTCTACTTCTTCTACTTCTTCTACTACTTCTTCATCTTCTTCTTCTCCTTCTCCTTCTTCTACTACTTCTACTTCTTCTTCATCTACTACTTCTTCTTCTTCTTCTTCTACTACTTCTTCTACTTCTTCTCCTTCTCCTTCTTCTTCTTCTTCTACTACTACTTCTTCTTCTCCTTCTACTACTTCTACTTCTACTACTTCTACTTCTCCTCCTTCTACTTCTACTACTTCTACTACTTCTTCTTCTTCTACTTCTTCTACTTCTTCTTCTTCTACTTCTTCTACTTCTCCTCCTTCTACTTCTTCTACTACTTCTACTACTTCTTCTTCTTCTACTTCTTCTGCTACTTCTACTTCTACTTCTTCTTCTTCTACTTCTTCTACTACTTCTTCTACTTCTCCCCCTTCTACTTCTTCTACTACTTCTACTACTTCTTCTTCTCCTCCTTCTACTTCTTCTACTACTTCTACTACTTCTACTTCTTCTATTACTTCTACTTCTTCTACTACTTCTACTACTTCTTCTTCTTCTACTTCTACTTCTTCTACTTCTTCTTCTTCTTCTCCTTCTTCTACTACTTCTACTACTTCTTCTTCTTCTTCTACTTCTACTTCTTCTACTTCTTCTTCTTCTCCTTCTACTTCTTCTACTTCTTCTACTACTTCTACTTTTTCTTCTTCTTCTTCTACTTCTTCTTCTCCTCCTCCTTCTACTTCTTCTACTTCTTCTTCTTCTTCTTCTCCTTCTACTTCTACTTCTTCTTCTACTACTTCTACTTCTTCTACTTCTTCTACTACTTCTTCTTCTACTACTACTTCTTTTTCTTCTTCTACTACTTCTTGTACTACTTCTACTTCTTCTACTACTTCTTCTTCTTCTACTTCTTCTGCTACTTCTACTACTTTGTCTTCTTCTACTTCTTCTACTACTTCTACTACTTCTTCTTCTTCTCCTTCTACTTCTACTACTTCTACTTCTTCTACTACTTCTACTACTACTTCTTCTTCTTCTTCTACTACTTCTTCTTCTCCTTCTCCTTCTTCTTCTTCTTCTCCTTCTACTTCTTCTACTTATTCTACTACTTCTACTTCTTCTTCTTCTTCTTCTACTAGTTCTTCTACTACTTCTTCTTCTACTACTACTTCTTCTTCTTCTCCTTCTACTACTTCTTCTTCTACTACTACTTCTACTTCTTCTTCTTCTTCTTCTTCTACTACTTCTTCTTCTTCTCCTTCTCCTTCTTCTCCTTCTTCTACTACTTCTACTTCTTCTTCTTCTTCTTCTACTACTTCTTCTACTACTTCTACTTCTTCTTCTTCTACTACTTCTTCTTCTTCTCATTCTACTACTTCTTCTTTTACTACTACTTCTTCTACTACTTCTTCTACTACTTCTTCTTCTTCTTCTTCTCCTTCTACTTCTTCTACTTCTACTACTTCTACTTCTCCTCCTTCTACTTCTTCTACTACTTCTACTACTTCTTCTTCTTCTACTTCTTCTACTACTTCTACTACTTCTTCTCCTTCTACTTCTTCTACTACTTCTACTTCTTCTACTACTTCTACTACTTCTTCTTCTACTACTTCTTCTTCTCCTTCTACTTCTTCTACTTCTTCTACTACTTCTACTTCTTCTTCTACTACTTCTTCTTCGTCTTCTTCTACTACTTCTTCTTCTTCTCCTTCTACTACTTCTTCTTCTGCTACTACTTCTACTACTTCTTCTTCTTCTTCTTCTACTACTTCTTCTACTACTTCTACTACTACTTCTTCTTCTTCTTCTTCTACTACTTCTTCTTCTTCTCCTTCTACTTCTTCTACTTCTTCTACTACTTCTACTTCTTCTTCTTCTACTACTACTTCTTCTTCTTCTACTACTACTTCTTCTTCTTCTCCTTCTACTTCTACTACTTCTTCTTCTACTACTTCTACTTCTTCTACTACTTCTACTTCTTCTTCTTCTACTACTACTACTTCTACTTCTTCTTCTCCTTCTACTTCTACTACTTCTTCTTCTACTACTTCTACTTCTTCTACTTCTTCTACTACTTCTACTTCTTCTACTACTTCTTCTTCTTCTACCACTTCTTCTTCTTCTTCTTCTTCTACTACTACTTCTTCTACTTCTTCTTCTACTACTACTTCTTCTACTACTTCTTCTTCTTCTTCTACTACTTCTTGTACTTCTTCTACTACTACTTCTTCTTCTTCTTCTACTACTTCTTCTACTACTTCTTGTTCTTATTCTTATACTACTTCTTCTTCTTCTCCTTCTACTACTACTTCTTCTACTTCTTCTACTTCTTCTTCTACTACTACTTCTTCTTCTTCTTCTTCTTCTACTACTTCTTCTACTACTACTTCTTCTTCTACTTCTTCTACTACTTCTTCTACTTCTCCTCCTTCTACTTCTTCTTCTTCTACTTCTTCTACTACTTCTACTTCTCCTCCTTCTACTTCTTCTACTACTTCTACTTCTTCTTCTTCTACTTCTACTACTTCTTCTACTTCTCCTCCCTCTACTACTTCTACTACTTCTACTTCTTCTACTTCTTCTACTACTTCTACTACTTCTACTACTTCTTTTTCTTCTACTTCTCCTTCTACTTCTTCTACTACTTCTACTTCTTCTTCTTCTACTACTTCTTCTACTACTTCTACTACTTCTTCTTCTTCTTCTTCTTCTTCTTCTACTTCTTCTACTACTTCTACTTCTTCTTCTACTTCTTCTACTACTTCTTCTACTTCTTCTTCTTCTACTTCTTCTACTACTTCTACTTCTCCTCCTTCTACTTCTTCTACTACTTCTACTTCTTCTTCTTCTACTTCTACTACTTCTTCTACTTCTCCTCCCTCTACTACTTCTACTACTTCTACTTCTTCTACTTCTTCTACTACTTCTACTATTTCTTTTTCTTCTACTTCTCCTTCTACTTCTTCTACTACTTCTACTTCTTCTTCTTCTTCTTCTTCTACTACTTCTTCTACTACTACTTCTACTACTTCTACTACTTCTTCTTCTTCTGAAATCTTCTTCTTCTTCTTCTGAAATCACACACAGTCCAACACAGAGCTAGACTTCTAGCTAAAGGCCCACCACTGGAACACGGCACGCTACCACCCTCTGCTGGAGGCCCTGCAGCCTGAAACTGGTCAACCCAACCACAGCAGTCCAACACTGGTCAACCCACACACAACCATAGCAGTCCACATGCCTCTAACTGAAGGTGAGAGCTCATTGACTATCGTACTCAGTGTTGGCGTTTATCCCCACAGCTGCCCTCCGTCCACTCTGTCAAAACTCTAATTTAGATTATTTTTAAGGATTCCGATCAGCCTGAGCATTAAGCCCACAGGGTACATGGACAGTGTAACTGATGATGCGGTGATGACGCGTGACCCCGCCTCCTTCCTCCTGAGAGCAGAGAGATATGTATGTGGATGTGTGTGTGGGAGCTGCTGGCTGTTCGGTGACAAAGAAAAGAGCTGTAGCTGTCGGGATGAGAGACAACGTAGTGTATCGTTATACATAACGACATAACATAACAGACATAACAAGGCTGCTGAATGAGAGAGGCATCCGCCAATACGTTACACAGAAACATACCGTGTTAATAATAAGCCGACCACCTCACGTAACTGCCAGCTGTGAGCTGTATTCTGTTTTTAAGGTCACACGTTGGCGGAGGTCTGCGCTCTCCGAGTGCCATTCTAGTGTTTTACATGCTTAGACTCTGTGAATAACGAAATCATATGTTCATACTGTGATGAACACAATAGCTATATGCTTTAGTCTTTTCATTTTTATTATGGTGATGAGTTGATAACAATGAGGATGATAACTTCAAATCAAACAATTGCCAGTCAGTCTGACAGAGTGAGTCATTGCTTTTCATCTGTGTGAGAATGGCGGCCCCTCCAGCCCCCTCTGTTGTCCTGCAGTGGGCTGATTGGTCCCAGTGGAGGTGATGGGAGTTATTGTAGCTGCTCTACTGTAGCTCTGCCTTCATTCCCTCTCATTAGTCTGAGAGTAAGAGTCGGCTCATTCACCCGCTGCTGGGAAATGTTCCCCTGTTCCACCCTCTCACTCACACCCTCTCTCTCTCTCTCTCTCTCTCTCTCTCTCTCTCTCTCTCTCTCTCTCTCTCTCTCTCTCTCTCTCGTGTAGTTTTTCTCCAAAGAGGCAAATTTAAGGGTTGAAAGAGCTTTTAGATAATATGGCAATAGTGGTATGTGTTTTTTTTTTTTTGGACTCCAGTGCTTCAACAGCTGGTTTAAAGGCTAAATCCTGGTCTAGCATACTGAAAAATAAATCATTTTAACTGTTTCATTGTGAGGGTCACTTGCCACTCAGCAGGCTGGTTGGGTTAATTATCTCGGAGGAGAGGCAGCTGTGGAGCCTCATTGTCCCTGAAGAGGATCAGGTGGTTGAAGCCTATATCTACCCCTGGTTTCAGTGCCCAGGTGCTGACTCATTCTCTTTGTCAGAGGTAGTGAGAGTGCTGTCCTGTTTGTGCTCTATCTGCGTGTGAATCTGCAGAAGTACCATGTGAACCTATCTGTGGGATTCACTCACCATATAGCTTCTTCTCAGAGTCTCTTAGAGTGGGTTAGGTCTGTGTGGCCCGCCTTCGCTGTTTCTTTTGTTTAATTTATGTTCTAGTCAGCTGCTCGGCAGTGGTGTTTTAGTTTTAGTCTTTTCAAGATATATTGAGTGTAGGGAGCCTTCTTTTTAGGCCAGTTTTCATTTGGTGTTTCCCCTCTCCCTTTAAATTGCCTGCGATTTTCGTGGTTAACCTTCGGGATTAACTTTTAGATTTGAACGTGTTACGGCACCGACTACAGCTAACGGCATTGGCTAGTGTCAACACAACAAACAGCATTGCAACGACTAAAATCACGGACATATATTAACCTACATACATTAAAAATAAAATTAATATAGTAAGTAATTCACTCCAACCACCCCATCCAGCAGAACAGATCATGGAATATTCTACATCAACCAAAATTATTTCAAACTTATATAAATTAATCTCCAATATAGATAACAACATCCACCTGCCAACTGCTATATGGGAAAGACATGTATCTCTCCCCTCTGACACTGACCTCTGGACACAGGTCTGCAGAAATTCATTTGAAATGACCCAGAATACAAATCTGTAGTTGATTCAGTATAAAATCCTCCATAGAACACACATTACTCAATACAAAATGCACAAAATGGGTCTTTTCCACCACAGATAAATGTTCACAATGCACTCTAGGCACTACAGATGACTACTGTACCTTCACTCCTTATGGCTCTGTCCACCCGTACAACACTTTTGGTTTCAGATAACACAGAAGCTCTCCACAATCCTGTGTTGCAGCATTCCCCTCTCTCCCTCATTATGCATAATTGGTGACTTAACCTCAGTAGATCGTCCACCAAAATACACAAAACCCGCCAAGAAGGTCATCCTTACAAACTGGAAAAACAAACCAACAATAAACATCAATCATTGGCTAAATCTCCTCACAGAACACATATCAATGGAAAAAACAACTGCCTCTCTAAAAAATCAAATCTCACACTTTTTGATAACTTGGACCCCATTTCTCTCAGATCTCAATCTCAATTTAAATTTTGATGATTAGTGAATGCCACTAAACCACTAAACCACTTACATCTCCATTCTCAGACTTACCCATACATGCAGTCATATGCATGTCACACACTCAACATTTCAGAACCAAACTGTTTCACATTTTACTCCTCAATACATCATCTATTCACACTCATCACAATCACAATCATCTACATCCTCCTTCCTTTCCTAAACCCTATCTCTTTATGTGTGCGTCAACCCTTTTTTTTGTTCCCTCTCTCTCTTCTCTTAGCCCCCCAAAGAAGGGGAGGTTTAAGGGGGGGTAACCTGTCTCAGGAAACAAAAAAATACAAGTGCAAATACAAATAAATACCAATATATAAAGACAAAATATTATAACATAACATTGTTGGACCATGAGATATTATAAGCCAACCCTGCCACGAAAAATACTCATCCTCCCCACCCCCCTCTTTCTTTTTTGTTCGTTTTGTTAGAATTGCCCTGTCCCGTTAAAGGGACTGTTTGCAACTTCTTACATGTATAAATCACCCGGGTCGGTGTCCACAAACTACACGGAAGCACCAAAACCGCAAAGTTGTATCTAGTGAAGCCCGTCCTGCAAAACAGTATTGGCCGCGGTCGTAGTACGTGGAGGAGACCGTAGCTTTGTTCTGGAATATCTAGTGAATGTACAGTGGACGTTTGTGCAGAAATAACTGCTGCAGCTCCTCCAGACCAACAGAGGTTTCCCGTGTCTTGTGAAGTGACGGGACTCTGCAGCGAGAAACGTTATCGTCTCCGACCGGGTGCCGGTGTCTCCCCTGTTCCCTCTGGCCGCGGTCGGGAGGCTGAGGCAGGAAAAGCCAACACTAGGATCTGCAGTGATTCATGGAGAGACCTTCGTCTGGTCAGCTAACATTACTGCCAAGCAGGTGAAATAAAGAGTGATATTGTGGTTTTAGCTGACGTGTGTCGCCTCACTGTTTTGAGCGATGCTCATTCATGTCTATGTAGCGAGCACAAGTGCAAACCCGACGCTGACTTTCGTTGACTTACCGGCCACAGGTGTCGCTGTTAACAAGCGTTTCTGAAATTTACAAATAGTCCCTTGATGGACCAATTTTTTTTACAATGTGAATGCTGCTGTGACACACATCTACAACAAATTCTCTGTTGGACAAGACACTGTAAATGCCATTTTTCAGTCATGTTTAAACAAAATACACTAACGGCTGTAGGGCCAAAGCTTGATTTGTTTAGCTACATTTTCAAAACATGAGTGGTGCAGATAGATGACATGAGTTGATACATCTCTGCTTAATTTTTTTCTCTCGTTAGGCTTTAATGCTGAGGTTAACCAGATATTCATCTCACAATCTGACATACCTAAAATCTGATATCGTTCAGTTTGACACACGTTGTTGAGACCATAATTAGATAATATCGAACACATTGTGATGTGTCATGGCACAGGTAATAATTACCTGTTTGTCTGTCTATCTGTCTGTAGCCTGTCCTAGCTGGTCAGGGAAGACCTGTAACTTCCATGGAACCTGTCTGGATGGAGACGCCCGCAACGGGACCTGCGTCTGTGATGTCAGTATCCTGTCTGTCTGTCTGTAACTATCTTACCTGTTTGTCTAATATTTCAAAGATCATCATTGTTTATGTATTTATAGATGACAGTGTCTGTAACTGAGGGATCAAGGCTCTGTCTTAAGCTGGTGGATATTAATTTGCTCTCTCAACTCAGCCACATGCCAATTACTGAGCCTCAGTTTCCTTTGTTGCTAACTAGGGTATTAATTCAGTCAGCCAGCAGGGGGCGTATTTGGACTTTCACTACATACCGATAGAATGGTGGGAATTGGGCAATACAGCTATTAAATAACTAATAAACAGTAAAAACATCCATAAACAACAAATTCTGAACCCTATATCCTATTTCAGTCCAGGCCTTTCTAACAGTGCCCCTAACTAACCATTGACAATAATGACCACTGCTCAAGTCTCTCAATGTCAGCTTAACAGGACTTTTGGATGTTTTTTGTTGCGTGTTTGATGTGCTTCATTTTTTGTTTGGGTGGAGACACTGGGGAAGTTGTGAATTTGAAAACGTAGTTTTTTTTTGTTCGTTTTTTAAAGATTGTCTTGGTGATATTTGCAAAATAATAATTGCAATTTATTTCTCTCTTTAGGACGGCTTCTCTGGGTTTGCTTGTCAGGAGTGCAAGAATGAAAACGTCTTTGGAGAACAGTGTGATAAAGGTAGGCTTTCTCCCTTCTGACCTCTCTGGTAAAAACAATGTGGAAATGTATGAGAGTCTGAAGCAAAAAATTCACCTTCAAATTGTTGTGTTAACAGTTGCAAGAATGTCCCACAGTTGTTTGAAAAACTACTCTGCGTGTCTGTCCGTACAGTGTGTGACTGTGTGCATGGAGTGTGTAATAAAGGTCCAGAAGGTGATGGACAGTGTTTGTGTCAGCCGCCATACACTGGGAAGCGCTGTGACCAAGGTAAGACCATGACGCGCTGTATTATACAATATTAGATTATATAAACCATATTCATTTATATCAGACCATATAACTGCATGTTATTAGGATAAAAAAAGATTATATAATTCCCAAATACTCAGTCGAACTGGATATCCTTATATAAAATTAAATTAAATATTCTTTTTAAGAAAGAATTAAAATAACCCTGAAACTATTTGAGTACTATTAGCTGCATTTCTATCAAACTAGCAAAAACATGTTATACTGAAATTTCCACTAAAATATGCTATGAAACTATTACTGAAAATCACATTTGGTTTAATTGACATTACAATTTCATAGTGATAGATAATGTTATGTTTGTATCTTAGCTAAAACAATGATATTCAACTGCGTCTTATTTTAGGAATATATTGTATTTAAACTACTTGAACTTGTTTTTTATTTTGATAGGGGCACAAAAAAATGTTTGAGTGTTGAGGGGGACATATACAAAATATTTAAATATTTAAATCAGAAACTGTCTGATCAAAGAATAAACAAAATAAGACACATTTCAGTCTGTACCAAAAAGGTATTGAGGTTTTATACCCTGCTGCGTGTCGGTTAGTAGTCAAGTCAATTTATTTATATAGCCCAATATGACAATTCACAAATTTGTCTCAGGGGGCTTTACAATCTGTACAGGCCGACACCCTCTGTCCTTTACAGTTTGACCCTGTCATTGGAGGAGGAATCCCCCTCCCAAAAAAACAAAACAACAACAACAACCTCTTAGCAGGGAAAAAATGTAAGAAACCTCAGGAAGAGCAACAGAGGAGGGATCCCTCTTCCAGGACGGACAGATGTGCAATAGATGTTGTGTGTACAGAATAAACAACATAATGAAAATACAACATAGACAATCCATGTGACAAAAAATGGTGAACATAAATGAAGAGATGGATCCAGGAGATGTAAAGCAGCTTCTTGGCGTCGCCAAACAGATAGAGGCTGACCAGCACGACCTCCTCTCCACCATGGAACCCCGAGAGAGGACAAGATTTCATTATGTAAACGCATGTTTCCCATGCCAAAGAGACCCCTTTGGACTGAACTGAATTGACAGAGAGGCTAACTTTTCTAGTTAAACACCAGGTGGCACACATTACATTTATTGCTTCAGTTAGTTTTTACTATCTGTTTGTGTGATGTTTCATTGTTTTGTTTTATGTCGTTGTCAGTGAGTACCAGGTGCAGTAACTGCAACCCTTACTCGTACTGTAAAGGAGAGGGAGACGCCGCCGACTGTGAATGTATGCCCGGATACAAGAAGACGCCACTGGGCAAATGCTCAAGTAAACACAACTCAACAGTCATCTCAGATTTCTCTGTTTTTTTGTATAAGTATGTAAGTGGTGTCATTATTTCGGTCTGTCGGTCCATCAGTCCAATTTGTGTTAGCACGCTAATATTAACATGACAAAGTTCTTCTTCGTCTGAAAGTTAAGATAAGTCTGAGAGTATAGAGCTGATTTTAGCAGGCTGAGTCTTCGATGTCCTAAAGTGGCCACTGTACAAAGGGTAAAGTCTTTTGCTGTAGATAGCAACATGACTGTTCCTCTGACGCCAACCTCAGGACAAACTTTACATTTCCCCCCAAGCGGTAAGGATCTAAAAGTGTGTTCACACCAAGAGAGAAGCAAACTTTTCACATGGTGTAATAACATACATCATCATTATGTAGTTAGAAGTTTGACAACAATGTTGCTACCGTATTTATGCCTAGATGACGTTATGTTGAGTGTTGATGAAGCAGCTACGATGTTAGCATCGCTTGGCGTAGATTGATTCAAACTCCATTCAGAAAACAAGCATTATAAAAGTTGTTTGTCTATATTTTTGTATAATCCTGAACTAAAATCTGGACTAGAACTAGGACCAGGACCAAAACAAGAACCAGGCCTTTGCTCCCTAGAACACAGTGTCAGGACAAGAACTAGAAACTGGTCACAAATATGATTACAACTAGACCAGAGTCAGAAATAGACCCAGAACGTGTCTTCTTATCTCTTACTTTGTCTCCAAAACTCGAACTAGGGCTGGAACAAGACCTTGACCCAGAACAAATTCCTTTGTCTCACTCTCTCTCTCCTTCTAGAACTGGAGTAGAAGCAGGACTAGCACTTGTACTCTTGTTTATATTTTATTTCAATGAACAAGAGTGTTTGTATTCGTCTTGAGGATATAAAATCCTAGAGTCCCATCTGGACTGAGTTAGATCTTTGTTTTCCTGTTCAGGTATTTGCTCAGGGAGGGACTGTGACGTCAACGCCCAGTGCTCCTCACAGGGGTCAAGGATCAGCTGCGTCTGTAACCCGGACTACCAGGGAGACGGCAAGATCTGCGTACCCAAAAACCCCTGCTCCGACAACAACGCAGGGTGTCCCATCAACTCCACCATCTGTGTCTTCAAAGGACCCAACAAGGTTAGGATTCCTCCAGAGCCAAGACCAGAACCAGGTTAAGAACCAGACATGTCTTTGACTAGAACCAGAACTAGATGACCATCAGTACCAGGACCAGCGACACAGAGAGTTGATGTCAGAACAAAAAAATACAGTCATGTCCAGAATCTAAAACAGAGCTAAAACCTGAAACTGTGTTTAACCTCACTCTGTCTTTATCTGTCTGTCTCTCTCTCAGTCCATCTGCGAGTGTATGTTTGGCATGTCCCCTGTAGGTGGCAACGCTCAGTTTGGTTGTCAGCTGGTCTCTGCCTGCTCAGCGAACACATGTGACCCCACAGCTGTCTGTCAAACCGGAGTGGATGGACAACCCAGGTCAGAGACACAAACACTTTGTCTGTCTGTCCTTTGCTCTTTAGAACTAGAGCTAGATCCAGGTCGAGACACAAGACTAGAACTAGACAAGAACTAGAACTAGAAGTAGACCGAGAGCCAGTTCCATTGTCTTTCTTTGTCTGTCTCTCTTGCTCTCTAGCACTAGAACCATATCTAGAACCAGCACTAGAACAAGGTTTCTCTCTGTTACTTTCTAGAACTAGACCTAGACCTAGAACCAGAACTAGCACTAAGACAAGAACTAGAACAAGATCTTTACTCCCTAGAACTAGATCTATAACCAAATCCCTATTCCTGGCTCTCTTTTTGCTTTCCAGATCTAGAACTAGGACCAGGGCTAGAACTAGAATCAGACCTAAAATAAGTTTTGAACTCCAGGAATACAAGAATGAGAGATATTTATTTAGACTTTTTGTCTCCAGAACTAGAACCACAGGCTGTCTCAGACCACCTGCTTTGCCTCTTTTTTATATTTTTATCCCTTATTCTCTAGAAATACAGTAAGTCTAGATCCAGAATCAGGACTAGAACCCAGAACTACAACTAGAACAGGGTTTCTCTATTCCTCTAACTGTCTTAAGGCGCTTTCACAAGCCATAGTCAGTTTGGCTAGTCCGAATCAGAGTGACCAAATAAATCAAAGCGGACCATATAAAAAAAAAAAAATCATGTTCGTATGCCTGCACAGGCAGCCTGCGTTTTGGTTTGCTTGGAAATGGTCCGAGACCAGTTCTCACATGTTGGACCGGTTGTTTTGGTCCGCACCAGAGTATGATTAAAACAGACTAAATGCTGGCTTGTGAAATCCCCCTTACTCTCTAGAACTATAACCTGTCTATATGCAGAACTAGGGCCACGACCAGAACTAGAACAAAGTCTAAACTAACATTGGAACTGGACCATAACTAGAATAAGAACTGGACCCAGAATCAATCTATTTGTCTTTTTATCTATTTCTAAATATATGGCTCTAGAATAAGAGGAAGACCCAGAAAAAAATCCTCTGTCTCTGCCTTTCTGTATCTTGCCGTCAAGAATCAGACTACAACCAGGCTTAATACTAAAGTGAGAGTCAGGTCTAGAACCAGGACTAGTACTTAAGTGAGTGAGAGTCAAGTCTGGAACCAGGACTAGAAGAAAAAATGCTGATGTCAGACACTGTTACTCTATCTTTAGCTTTTTGGCCCTGTTCAGATCTGGCATTAACAAGCGACTATTGGTGATCAGATCACAAGTGGACAGCTCTAAGTACAAGTGTGAATGCACTCAAAGAGAGCCAAAAATATTAAGTGGTCAAAGTTGTCATATTGATATTTAAGGTGTGTTGATTGATTCACAACTTCAACTCATGCATTGAGTAACATGCAAGAAAACATTCTGCAGGTAGCCTTTGAGTGGCACAGTGATTATTTTTCGCACTCTATAGCTAGCTAACTGCTTCATTTGCTCTTTATTTTCACAAACGGATATGATGTAGAGTCACGTGTTTATTTGCATATAGAGAGGAGAAATGAGATGCGATCAGAAGTGGTCACTCAAGACGCATGTTAATGGCAGGTCTGAACAGGGCCTTTGTCAGTTTGTGTGAATGTGTTCGTATTAACCTCCATCCACTCCCAACCCCTCCCCTCAGGTGTGTGTGTGAGGCGGGTCAGATTGGTGACGAACACCGTTGCTATGGCAACTTGATGGAGCGGCTGATAGAGCTGGACAGGAGTGGAAGCCAGAGAGAAAATCTGACCGGAGCCGTTGCTATGTTCGGTAAAAGAACCACAAAATCACTATAAAAAGTGTTTGTTATACTAAACTGAACCGTACTATTTCAGTGGTGTGAATCACTGCCTTAACAGAAATCCTATTCAATCTGATTCTTCAAGTTGGAGATGTGATTCAAGACCAATTGTTATTTTTCTGTCTCTATTCTATTCATTAAATACATAATTATGTTTTCTATGTTATTGTGAAAGAAGAGACATGTACTTTTTCTACTTGTCGTTGCTATGTGATATCTTTTCTCTGACCTTTGACCTTTGGTATATGTGTGTGTGTATGTTTCAGAGAAAGGCTGTCCGCTGCTGCTGAGTCACAATGGACCCTTCACAGCTTTCATCCCCCTGCTGAAAACACCTCTGACTGTAAGTCGTCTGTCTGTCTCTCTGGTGTCACCTGTTAATGATATCCTCATGTTCCTCAGCACAGAATCACAGGAGTCTCCTGGTTATTGTAGCCATAATATACATTTATGAAGTGTTTCAGGTTTGTTTTTGAGAAATTAGCTTTTTGGTGAATGGTTCTAAAGAGGTGTGAATCAGAGCTTTTTCATCTGGGAGCAAAACCCATCACCATATGTGGCTCAAAATAACTTCTCACACTTAATTACTCTACTGTTTTGTCCGAGGCGTTGCTCGCTCTTCTATCCTGTTGGACAGTTTCCCCAAATTTTCTCAACATCATCAGGCTGCTTTGCAACTCTTTGGGCTTTTCAATTGATACTTTTGGCCGTGCTGAGTCAAACCATGGCGCGCTGATTTGTGTTTCCATTACCAGTTTTAGCACGCCTAGCTGCACGGAGTCGCGCCACGCTTGAAATGGACATAACGGAGGACTTTTATTGTGAAGGATATAGGAAATGAAAGGTATTTAGCTGCCGTTTTGCAGCTGCTCCTTTTGCCATGGTACATCCTCAAGTGGATAGCTCTGTTGTAATAGAGGTGCAAATCAGTTGCTTCTTTGGCCATGGTTACACACACCCTCAAGCGGGTAGCTCTGTTGTAATGGAGACGCAAATCCCTGCCATGCCGGGCTTACGTGCCAAGTCAAACCGAGTTGAGCCAAGCCAGCACATGTGTATGGAAAAACCCTATCTCATGCCTCCTGGTGTCCTCTGAAAGTGACTGACATCCTGCTGCTTCTTGTCTGTTTGTGGCTGCATGTCTGAACGAACTATAATGTCTACCCAAAAATGTTGCTGTGGGCCATCACTACAAGAGTAGGCTTATAATATGTTAATCCCACTACAGGAGAGACCTGATGTTCTCTGCAATTAGGTGGGAAAATATTTGCATATATCGGCATCGGTAATCAGCCAAAATGAGTTGGAAAATATTGGCATGTCGGATATCGGCAAAAATCCAATATCGCGCATCCCTATTACACACGTCTCCTGACGCCTTATCCCATCCCAATGGATCACACACACTCTTTCAGCTCGGCCTGAAAACAGAGTGGCAGATGGTCAGCACAAACTAGAACAAATCAGAGTGTAAGGCAGGCAGACAGACAGACAGACAGACAGGCAGACAGACAGGCAGACAGGCAGACAGACACACAGACAGACAGACAGTTGTGTGTCACCGAGACACCCACCCTAATACTATGTTGACTCCCCACCTGGCCTAAGCATCTGAAAATAAAGTACTTTTAAGATGGTCGAGAGAGAGACCGTGTGTGACGGTGAGAGTGCAGTGTGTGTACAGTTTAGACTGTTGGTGAGTAAATGCTACAACTCCTCAAGACCCAAGCCAAGTGCCCGTGTCTTGTTTGCGAAGTGAAGGGGGTTAGCCCCAAAGTCAGTAACAACCTTTGGCACAGCCTCACTTAAGTTAGGCTGACTTTTAAGTTTAGTGACACGTTGCTCCTCCGAGTTATGGCAACCCCCCCCAAAAACAGACACTTGGATGACACTTGAACCCTAAATGACTGATTGACATTTGATGACAGTGGTCAATAATTTGGTCAAACTTCTGCTTTAGGAAAGGAAAAAAGGAAATCAAAGACGAAGCGAACTGATGCAAAAACAGATATTCATGCTGCGAAAGTGACAAAAACAGAAAATGAGACACCAAAGGCTGCTGACAGAGCCTCAGCCTCCACATGGCTATGGATCAGAAGATCTATGTGGTCTGATTAATCCTGGGCAACAATGTGTGATGTTAAAATACCCAAGCCCCTTTGATCCATCACAGGTTACATCAGGATTTTGTATCCTAGTGCACCCCAGGGTGCATCTCAGAATCATTTGGGCCTTTTGTGTCACTTTCACTGTGTGAGTGAAATGTCTTTTGTTGCATCAGTAGGATTTCTGTTGGATTCCCTTCATTCAGAGTTTGCAGCTTTGTTTCATTTTCTAGTTTTGAGCCTTTAAACATTTGCACTTTATGTATTTTTGAAAAGAGAGATTGCAGATGTCCCCGTGGTTCCAGGGCTAACTGGCTGTTCGATAAACAGCTGTAACATGCGACACACCTGATATCCTGTTTTCAACAACTAGTAGGAAGAAGATTTTTGCTCTGCTCACCTACATTGTCTCTACAGGGTGTTAATGAGGAGCTGGTGTGTAAAAACCACCTGATCATGGGTCAGCACCTCTACAAGGATCTGGAGGGACGAGACTTCAACCTGTACGGAGGAGCCACGTTCAGGAGCAAAGACAACAAGGTAACATTTCCTCTCCAAACACCACAACACTGGTAACTACTCTTCGCACCAGGTGTTAATGATGTAAAACAAAGCTGCACGTTTCTTCCTCTCACTCACAAGTGTAATGTAAAGATTTACAACGATTTGAAGTTTATAATTCAGAGGGCAGTCAGATAATCAACATCAGAGAATGTACTGATGTGACTGGAAGAGCTTCATTTCTTTGACCAGCGTCTTAAAACGTTAAAACAGTAGTATGAATGTTTAGAAGTCACAGCAGCCAAACTGTAGATGGAACAAATATTCCAGTGATCATGATGATGGTAGAGTCCACATGAGGTATACATGTTAAAACTGTTGAAAATGATCACAAGGATGATCTTATAACTTCATTTTTATTGATCCCACAATCACAATAATCGAAAGGAAAAACAGAGAGAACCCACAACAAGTTATTGATTTGGTTTCTGCTACAGATTATTAATTCATTAGTTATTTCAACTTCATTAGTTTTGTTGACATTCATGCTGTTAACATCGTATAACACACATTTCAAACTGATACCACCCTTTTGCCAAATTTAATTTACTCATTAATTGATATTACAGTGATCTCTCCCGGCTTTTGACCCGTCCCAACATCCTGCTTCAAAAGGAATTGCAGCACACAAAAATGCAATGTCATGGTACCTGTAAAAACGTCATCACAGCTTCATCACCATCATCACTGCTCTACATATGAAAATCATTGTGTTCAAAATTAGCATTATCAACCATTTGATCATCATCCACCCTCCACCACCTTAAAATTAATAACACCTCTGTCAACTTCATCATCACACCAAAATGTTCCTCAGCATCGTCAGGATCGGCTCTGTGGAGTCCCAGTAGCGTCACTTGCTTTTGACTAGGGCTGGCTATCGAATAACAATAATTTACTGAAATGTGTCCGTCAAAATTTGACTGGTTTATAAGTCAAGTCAATTTTCTTTATATAGCCCAAAACCACACACCCCATTAACCCCATCATTTTCAAATCTTAGACAGTATTTTAAATCAGCAGTTTTGTGTCAAGACAAAATTAAGCAAGTTTGGCTTATTTCCTTAAATATAAAGGACTTGTTGAAAAACATGTGTATATTTCTCATGGTAAGGTACCAAAAAAGCCACATTATTTTGATATTGGTACCCAAATTCATGCATTGTATCAGCACTGGTATTGAAAGAGCTTAAACAATAGCCGGCCCTACTTCTGACTATCTGAATTCATAAGTAAATATGAATATATAAATAAATGATTGTGAGTTAAATTATTTAAACAGGTTCCATGAATATAAAATGTCCATTCCCATACACATTTCCCATTTGCATTATTTATTTAAGTATTAAGCATCAAATGTAATCATTATAACCTGGGGGTGTGGGTTAGATATAAAATCCCTCATCACAGTAGAGAGTGTTTACAGGTAGGTAGCCCTACGCGTCAAACTATGATGCTCCACTACGTCACAGTTTTAAACACGTGGTTAATGTTGTGAATTCAAACAAAACTACTTGGGAAAACATCATGGTTTGGTCTTGAAATAAGCTTGTTTGTTACATTAGTTAAGTTACGCAGCCTTAAGTAGTCAACGTAAATAAGTCAACGTTGAGTTTTCTTTCACACAAGACACGAACAGCGGTCTCTTGGGTGGAAGTCTAAGTTTCTCTGTATACTGCGTCACTTGACTTCCAGAGCAGTTGCTCTGAGCGTCTAATATTGTTTACATTGGAGTTACTTTAAAGCCTGGTGCGTCTCATACAGACACTAAAGGGTGCCTTGTGCATTGGTATCAGACGCTGAGGGCTGTGACAAAGCGTCGGTATTTGACGACCTGGGAATGAGACCGGGCTGGTGTTTATCATTGAGGTCATAATTCATTGCATTGTATTGAGAGGTGTTTCTAATAGCCTGCCCCCCCTCATGTAGGAAGGATAAAACAATTAGAAACACCTCTCAATATAATTTAGTCCAGTACAACACCACTTTTAACTGAGACCTCATTGCTAAAACAAGCATATATCATAAAAGTAGACTTTATGGCAGAACAGTTGTACTGGATTGCATTAGATTATATATGACTACTAAATAAAGTGGCCACTGAGTGATTATATCTGACACACGAGAAACTAAAGATAAAACTTTTGAATTTCTGAATTTTTTTTTTACAAAAATATTTGACACATTGCTACCAAAAGTCATAGCGCACCATTTCCAATATATCCTGCCATCCTAGTATTTTAATAGCTTAGTAATTTCTGCCTTGAGGAACAAGCACACATAATAACTTGTGAAAATAAAATCATACTGCTTCATCACATTGATGCAATTATCCTGTAAATCCAACATTGCTGTAATATGCAGCACTGCAACCGGTGGCCTAATACAACCAGAGATATTAATAAAACATGCCCTGGTAAACTGTCATCGTCACAGTGCCCAACCCACAATAATAATCTCTAACTGTGCTTTTTGACCGTCACAGAGACCTTCACTGGTAAAATCTTCAGTGGGAGGTGATTCTCAGTGTAAATGTACGGAAACACGGTGTCAGTGAAGGTGTGTGTGAAGGTGTATATGTGTGTGTTAGTATCAAGATCAGAGAATGAGAGCTGTCCTTTGTCAAAGTCCAGATGAACTCTGATCCTCCGGAGCTTCTTCTTCACTGGCAGCTGTTTCTCTTGATCTGATGTGGAGAACGCTGTGAATTTACCGTCGGAGAACATAATTCTCCACAATCCAGACTGTAGGCGTCCGTTCATCTGGATGTACTCCCCTAACATGCCCACTTCCCAGTCCTTGTTGTCTCCAACCTCAATGTCCCAGCTGTGAGTACCTGAGTCAAAGCCTTCAGAGCCCAGGATGGAGCAGGAAAATTTGGTCCTCTCTGGATTTTTTGGAAGCTGTTGTCGCTCTGGGTCAGCAGTGTTTGGATCCAGAATCAGAGGAGTGTAGGAGACCATGTTCTTCATCTTGTTCCAGATGTTGAAGGTCAGGTTGCCCAGGTGTTTGGCCTCGTCTATCAGAGCTCCTGAGGGCAGCTGTGGATCCTCCAGCAGGGGGCGCTGCTGGACTCTTTCCACTGCAGCCTTGTAGTTGTGCAGGAATGAGACGTCTTCAGCTCTCAGCTCCTCCTCTGTGGCTCTGACTGTGTCTGAAAGAGCTGCTATCTCTCTGCTCACAGCCTTCATCTTCTCCTTTATCATCTGGCTCTTCTGCTCCTCTTCCTCCCTCAGAGCAGAGATCCTGGCCTCCTCTTCCTCTTCTAGAAACTGGTGAAGCTTCTTAAACTGCTCCTTAATCTGCTTCTCTGTGCGTCGGGCCTGGACCTTCATGTGTTCTGCAATTTGATCACAGTTTCCTTTAACTTGTTTAAAGAGCTCCAGTTTCTCCTGAATGGGCTTCAGGGATTTCTGGAGCTCCTGTTTGTGATCCTGAGCAGCTTCATCGATGGGTTTGAATCTGTGGTCAGTATGTATCCTTGATTCTTTGCAGACGAGACACACTGGCTGCTGATGATCCAGACAGAAGAGTCTGAGTTTCTCAGAGTGCAGACTGCAGAGAGTCTCTGCTGAACCTCTCTGATCTCTCTCCAGTAAGAAGGCCTCACACAGGTTCTTTAAAGCCAGGTTACGAGGTGGATCACTCTTTGATGATCTTCTCTTACAGCACGGACACTCACGTATTTGTTTCCCTCTCCACCATGTCTGCAGACAGTCTTTGCAGAAGCTGTGGCTACATGACAGGACAACAGGATTTTTGAAGATTTCATGGCAGACCGGACAGCTGAGATTCTCCTCTGATCTGGAAGACATTTTGTCTCTCAGTGAAGCTGAAAACACAGCCAGCAGAAGGGGAAGTCAGTTAGACTAGAAAGTTACTTTCACTTTGAGTCGTGCCTCACCGAGTTCATTATGTGGAATCAGCAGCAGGTTGAAGTGCAAGTATTCAGTATTCCAGTAATTCCAGTGTTCCCAGTCTTCCCTCCTTCAGCTGTTGTCTCTCTCTGGATGTAATAGTTTTGGTGTTAAGACGAATATTACTGTCTGCCTCTCAGTGTGTCTCTCCTCTCAGAAACAAGAAATGATATGCTGTTTCCTGTTTATCTGTGTTGAGCCAGAGAGGGTGGAGCTTTGTCAAGGCGTTTCTCCTGATCGCTCATGTTTGTCATAACAGGTGTGTGTTTCAAGCCATTTGACCATTTGTGTTACCACGAATGATCGTTGTCTTTACACACCAAGTTATTGCATGTTAAAGGATAGGTTCAAGTTATATCTTTCAATGTTCAGCAGTCTAATTTAGACAAATCAAGTGGGAAAGTCTTTTTAGTACAAAATTCTTATCCTTTCACGGTTTTAAATTGTTTCTTACTGCTTACAGATTCACTTGCAGGATCCTAACATGATGTAGAGAGTAGAATGACAGGAAAAGAAAAACATCTTGACTCTTCGTTGGAGTTGCTACTTGCTATCAAAAATACTAATTTACTCAGCTCCACATTGTAAAAGTTGCAGAAAGTTGAATATTCTTGACAATCTTTTAATGAAAGCATCAACACTTAATAAAAAAGTGATGCCCTACACATATGACCATTTGCCAATGAATGATAATGCTACAATGAATATTTAAGAGTTGGGAGTTGGTGTTCACTTAGATGACCAGACTTGGTGCAAATTGTTTTTTCATATGATTATCTGATCAAGTGATTTTTTTATAATGCCCAAAAATTACTTGATCAGATAAATCACATGAAACATAATAAAGATAATTAATATATATATTTGCTTGTGCCTCCTGAAATACATACAAAGCATTCGTTTCGCATTTGATGTCTTACTATGGGATCAGCTCCCTGCGTATTCCTCAGAAGCATTTATCTCATTACGCCAATCCTGATTGGCTGGTGATCGAGACGTTACGTCAGGCTGAACCAACTACCCTTAAATAGCTTGCACTATTATGCAGCACTATTCAAACATCTCTTCTCGCTTCGGATCATATCTCCACCAAGCCCCCGGGAAGAGCGCCGGCCGTTGATCCCAACTTTGTACTGATGTGACTGGAAGAGCTTCATTTCTTTGACCAGCGTCTTAAAACGTTAAAACAGTAGTATAAATGTTTAGCAGTCACAGCAGCCAAACTGTAGATGGAACAAATATTCCAGTGAGCATGATGATGGGAGAGTCCACATGAGGTATACATGTTAAAACTGTTGAAAATGATCACAAGGATGATCTTTTAACTTCATTTTTATTGATCCCACAATCATAATAATCCAAAGGAAAAACAGAGAAACCCCACAACAAGTTATTGATTTTCTTTCTGCTGCAGATTATTAATTCATTAGTCATTTTAATTTCATTAGTTTTGTTGACATTCATACTGTTGAAATAGCATAACACACATTTTGAACTGATACCACCCTTCCGCCTCTTCTGTCAAATCCCATTTTCTCATTAACTGATTGTTACAACCCAGAGTTGGTGTAGGGGTAAAGGAAGTAACATAGAGCCCTCAGGCAATCACTTGTTTATTTGCCGTGATTGAAATTAAAGCAAAATAAAGCACACAATAGTTTAAATTATAATAACCAAAAACAAGGGTTTCGGGTGGCCGAAAAGGAGAAAACAAAGGGCACACACCCTAGCCCTGAATAATCCCTAACAAACAGACAAATTAAACAACTGCTCTATTCAACACAATATATAAACACAAACGAGTACCTCATACTAGTTAACATTCAATATCTAACAATCTAAAGTCCACTGACTCCAGTAGGACCTATACACAATATGCTAGTTAACAACACACAACAATCGAGAGGCACGGGAACGGATCAATAGTAATCACTGCCCGCCATAGCTTAGTCACAGCTGGCTTTTAAGTCTTTACACGCGGCACAGCCGGCTGGTGATTGGATAATCAGCGGTGACGTATCAGAGGCAGGACCACAAACGGCGGCAAAC
>CAKALG010037830.1:0-17847 GCA_916700815.1 Helicolenus hilgendorfi | reverse complement strand
GGGTGCCCCCCTCCATTTGTCATGTCCCCCAAGCCAGAGGGGTGAGAGGAGCGAGCCATGCTACGGTTCTTCTGGCAGTTCTTCCCTTAGTCATCCAGACAGGAGGATACCTGGGGTCCACTGTCAGGATGGAAGAGGTGCAGCCTGGGATTTAGGGAACGGAGGTGGGGATCGAGAGTGGTGGGGACTCTTTTTTTGCTCTTGCTGGTCCAAAGTGGATGATCAAATACTGGAGTTGGTCCCCACTGAAGCAGGCAACTTTAGGTAACATCCTTGATCTTCATTCAAAAACAGTTTCAGACCATAAACAAGGCTAAATAAGAGAATGCCAAGATCCCAAATTAGAAATTGTGACATAAAAAAACTCAAAGTTGAATGAACAAACAATCATTTAAAAAACGCTGGCAAAAAGTAGTGCTCCATGATTGAACTGTGGACTTTTCTTTGCAGGTTGTTGGTATAATCCACTATAGTTTCCTTAGAATCCATCTCCATACATGATGTGCCTTGTCCCTTGCTGCTTCAGCTGAGAGGCTGCAGCCGGCCTGTCTGCAGAGAAGTCAGCGGTGCATGGTGCTTCCCCTCAGGTCATGTTTAATTAAATGGATATCTGTTGTGAGGATAATATGCTGTGATGAGTAATGTGATGTCAGAAGTTAACAGATGGGGATAATAAAAACTAATTTTGATACAGTTATGACCTATAACCTGCTGGGACCTTGAATAGAGTAAAAAATAAAGTAGAATGTCTCTCCTTATGTGTCAACAGAAATAACCTTGTCCTACTCTCATTGAACTTGACGTGTTTTTCTATCAGTCAGCACCATGGACAGCGACTAAGAGATGTTAAACATAAACAAGTGGCCTATCAGGTAAACTTTAACACGTCTCGTTTCAGTCTAAACTTATTCCTGTTGACATCTTGAACAGTGAAACGCTATAAAAAGCCTGTGAAACAATGGTAACATTGCATGTTAAAGTGAACAAAGCGTGAGAGCGTTACCTGCTGTGTCCATGTCGTGCCGGATGAGCTCGGACAGACGCGCACTGGTCCGCCTCGCTGACGCATAATCGGACACCTCCGGAGTATTAGTGCCACCTTCTTCTCCAGGTGACAGTTATTGTCTTATGAGGTGTAAGCCTTTTACATAAGCCTCTGCAGCTGTGCAGCCTAGTAATGATTATAAAGTAGACTAAATGCTCTTATATTACAGTAACACTGCCTCGTGTCAGTGTCAGTTTGTCATCAGGTTATTAATGTGTTCATTAAGTCCATATTTTCTGTAAAACTGCAGAGGTGTGTGAGTGCCTCCACCATGCCTGTGAGGTGGGTAAACAACCCCACCCGGTGGTCACATGTGTCACATCACAACTTCTAGATGCAGATCTTGACACATCTCTGTAGATCTGACATAGCCTCCAGTTGATCAGTCATATTAATAATAACAGTCAATATACTGTAGCTAAACAGGAACAGGAAATCTTGTCCTTGAACATGTAGTTTTTGTATTAGCTTTGCTAAATTTTGTCCATGTTTTGGTGTAGTTTATTACTGTAAATATTGTTAAAACATATAGGACCTAATGTCTCCAAAATTATTGACATTTATCTCATTTTGAAGTCAGGTCGTCACCCAGGAATCATAAAGGTTGTTTTAGTTGGATATTATTCTTATTCTTATTTTATGCAACCTCAATGTGCATCAATAAGACACTATAGCTTGAACAACAGGAATTGTATTCATATACACAAATATATATATATCACATTTTTCAAAATAGTTTCAATAAATACAACCAAAATATACATGAGAAAAATAATAATTAAAGAATAAATATGTTACAGAGACTTTATATGATGTTTGGCAGGAGGGCCGGCTCCTGAACCCCAACCCTATAGCCCCATAAACCATAAATACATAAATATATTCATAAAGTTACTGGATTTTATTATAATTTAACTAAACAATCGGTCCCTGATATTGTTGGCTTAAAAGTATTTAGTCAGTTTCACTACAATTTAAACTTTTATCAACAAATAAGTGTGGCCGGGCAGATGAAGAAGTGTGAGAAAGAGAGTTACGGTTTGAAAAGTGTATTTCTGTATTTATTTATTTGTTCATTTGATACCTCAATGCAGCAAATGGGCCTTATATATATATATGTATATACTGTATAAATACTAAAAAAATATATAAATCAATTTTTTTGGAGGGCCCTAGGTGACCGCCTATATGGCTTATGCCTTAAGCTGCCCCTGTTAGGTAGTAGATGGTAGAATGGAAGGATTACAATCACAGTAGCTGCATGCTATGACCTACATTACAAATAGTCCTGTAAATATTTCCCAAACTTTGTTAAACATAATCATTCAAGGGTGTTTGTCATTTTAAGACATTTATATGACTTTTTCTGGACCGATTGACAACTTATAGAAGTTCATTGAAGTGTAACACACCCTTGAGCCAGTCAGCTGTTTTTAAGCCAATCATGTGCTGTCCACCTCTCATGCCCAGGGGTTTCACACCACTCATATCCTCCATGACGAAACCGCCCCCACTATTACACTGCACGGTGCTGCCTTCAAACACCTCGACCAAGCTCGGGTTTTCAGACATTAACTTCTGTGCTACTGATTTTTCCTCAAAATTTGAAAAACTTAACATCATGCTGCAACAGAGTCAAGACAATCATAAGATAAGATAAGCCTTTTAGGGAAAATGCAGTAGTTGCAGCATCAGCACAAAGATATTTAGGCTACAGATAAATAGAAAAGGTAAATAAAACGAGGTATATAAAACTAAAATACGAATATAAGTAAAAAATATAAACTCAAACTATACAAGACCAATTAAAGACACAATTACAGGGAAAAGGCAGTGGTGTGATTAATAGCAGCAAGTCTAGTGTATGTAAACAGCGTTCATCAGACTAATATATGATATGATTAAGTAATCAAACTTAAGTGTTTGTCTGTATAAATATAGAAGTATAGAAAGTAGTATTCAGAACTCTGCAGCTAGACTACTGAAAACCAAACGATGCTCTCACATCACACCAATTCTGGCTTCACTACATTGGCTCCCAGTCTCTTTTAGAATTGATTTTAAAGTGCTTTTAATCACATATAAAGCTCTGAATGACCTGGCAGTATGTAACTGAGCTCCTCACACGGTACTGTCCAAACAGAACCTAAAACCTACTTTTATAGAATGGCTTTTATAGAAAGTCTTTGGTATGCTTGAGGGCTGATGTATAGATATGCACATATGTAACTATATGAATATGTATATGCTTGTTTCTTTATTTTCCCATTCTATTGTTTTTTATTTAATTATTTATGTTTCATTGTATTCTGTTGTATATGATGTGAATTTCCTTGGAAAGCACTTTGTGCTTTGGGCTTGAAAGGTGCTGTACAAATCAAATTATTATCATTATTATAGTATAGTATATACAGTTTATAATGTAACCAAACAGTAGGCCTATATTAACATAATTTAGCATAATATAGTTTAGTATAATATAGTATATGGGATATAAGATATAGTACTGTAAGGTGAAACAGAAAATAATGTTTCCCATGTACCACCCTGTCTGTCCTTGTGGTGAAGCTGTGTTTTCCGATAGCTCTAGATGTCCTAGAAGGCAGCAGAGGTCCTCGGTGGTGCTGCCGTGATATTGAGAGGTCACAACATTCACTCACAACCAACCAAACCAAACCAGGTACGTCTCAGAGCTGACTGAACTCACGTCTTTAGTTAATGTAAATGATAAATCACAGTAGGACAGTAAGTCAGCGGTTATTCCTGCTCGACGTGTGTCCTAGCAACGGCTGTTATGATGTTAGCTAGCACGTCAGCTAGCTGGTAAGCTAGCCGGCTGGTTGACGTTTAGTTTACCAAGACAGCACTAAAATAACTGCTTTATTATCACGTCCAGCGTAACATTTGATGTTGTGGGGATTTAATTAGATTTCAATGTCTTGTTTATAGTGTTTCTTAACTCCAGTGTGTGTTTCAATGGTACCGGCTACTTGCTAGCTTGTGAACGAGCCGACAGCCTTTAGCCGGCTGACATGAACAGAAACAGAAACAGCGTGTCGTGACTTCTCCATCTGTCTGTGTGTGTGTGTGTGTGTGTGTGTGTGTCTATGTGCGTGTGCGTGTGTGTGTGTGTGACGATTTCTTTGATCAGCCACTTACCATGTGACACACTCTTGAAATATTAATTCACACCCTCATATTCTCCCGTCTAGACTATTGTAACTCCCTCTACACCTGCGTCAGTCAATCACCTTCAGGTTATTAACCATAACTAACCATCAGTCTCACACCACACCTGTTCTGGCATCCCTCCATTGGCTTCTTGTAACATTCAGAATCAACTTTAAGATCTTGCTAATTACATTTACATGACATCTCCTTGTTACATATTGGACCTGTCGAACACTTCGATCCTCTCATCTCAGCCTTTTATCCATTCCTAAACAGTTCAAACTGCAAAACAAAAGGTGATCAGGCCTTTTCTGTCTTAGCTGACTTAGACTCTCTGGAATCACCTCCCCCAATCTATTAGAGCTGCTGAATCTCTGGACTGGCTTCTTCTGTGGCTTCTAAAACCCATCTCTATAGGCAAGCCTTTCTATAGGCCTCATCCACATGTGTGTTTGTCTATTTTTGTTTGATCTGTTTATATATCTGTCATATTGTAATTTTTGCTTGTTTTCGTCATTGTTTGATGTTTCTTCTTGTGTGCGAAGCGCTTTATAACTGTTTGTTTTAAAAGGTGCTATATAAATAAGGATTTACTTACTTATTTACTTACTTACTTACCTGTTTAGCTCTCTCAGTAGTTAGACGTTTTTGACTTTTAGGTTAAGGTGTACTTGAAAGGAGCAAAACAGTCAACTTGTTTTTGTTTTCAGCAAAATATCCAACGTTTTTTGTGTCTTTGAATGCACCATATCAGCTGTTATTATCTTTATTCATTTGCAGTTTGCAGATTTTATGCCGAGGTGGTTATGATCTTATGGCCTGGCCTGTGTAGTAGGAGTGGACATACAGGACATTCCTGTAATAGTTAAGTGACTGTTCTCACCCCATGGTTACATCAATTATGACTCACTCAGCGTGTGTATGTCCTATGCACTTACTGAAGAAGTACAAAAGGTAAACGAGCTGGAAAGAGCAAGTCAATACTTGAAAAGTTGATTGACAGAGAAGTAAAGAACAAAATGTTCCTCAAATTTGAGGATTTGCTGCTTTCCATGGTCTTAAAGTGACAGTCAACTGAATATCTTTGGGTTTTGGACTGTTAGTCTGACAAAAAAGCAATTTCAAGAAGTCAATCATTATGGACTTTTTCCACAATTTTCTGACATCTTCTAAAATTTCTAGACTAATTGATTAATCAAGAGATTAATTGTCAGATTAATCAGTAATGTAAATCATTGTTATTTGTAGTCCTAAATGATGGTACTGTATATTCGTCAGATACAAACACCACAAGTGTCGCTGACCTACATTTCTAGCAGGGTTTGTGTTTCAGTGTTCTTTTATCTTGTACTCACAGCCACAACTGATACAAGATGTTTGAGCTCAGCCTCAACCTGGTAGCTTACATGCCTTTTAAATAACCTGTCAAGACAACAGTACGTCCATAACAGGTTTGAATTTGACACAGTGAGAACAACAAGGTTGAATGCTGTTCAGTGATGGGGGAAGGGGCTTCACCTCAATGCAGCTCTGTACTGTAGCAGAGCTATTACTGGAGCAGAGGTGGAGGATTAACTGTGCATCCAATGTTGTTTTCAATAATAATTTCACTTGTATGGCTGGGTATCAGAAGAGTATTGAAAACATTTCCATTAAATGTTTCTTTGATCAGATGGTTCCCAACTGATTATTAAAAACAGACTATTTATTTTTTTATAAAAAGTTAAAAAAAGTATTTTTTTGAAAATCATATACTGTATATACTGTATTTGTCAAAGTAACGTATCAAAACAATATGGTCTTGGTGTCATTACAGGCCCAGCCTGTGAAGTACAGTACAGTATTAGGGCTGTCAATCGATTAAAATATTTAATCGCGATTAATCACATGATTGTCCGTAGTTAATCATGGTTAATCACACATTTCTTATCTTTTCAAAATGTGCCTTAAAGGGAAATTTGTGAAGTTTTTAATACTCTTATCAACATGGAAATGGGCAAATATGCTTGCTGTATACAAATATTTGTATACATTTATTATTGGAAATCAATTATTAACACAAAACAATGACAAATATTGTCCAGAAACCCTCACAGGTACTGCATTTAGCATGAATAAATATGCTCAAATCACAACATGGCAAACTCGAGCCCAACAGTCATCAACAGCTGTCAGTGTGTCAGTGTGCTGACTTGACTACTACTTGCCCCAAACTGCATGTGATTATCATAAAGTGGGCATGTCTGTAAAGGGGAGACTCGTGGGTACCCATAGAACCCATTTACATTCACATATATTGAGGGCAGAGGTCAAGAAACCCCTTTGAAAATGGCCATGACAGTGTTTCCTCGTCCAACTGTAGCGCAAGTTTGGAACATAATTTAACTTCCTTCTCGACAAGCTAGTATGACATTTGGTTGGTTCCAATGGATCCCTTAGGTTTTCTAATTTCATATGATGCCAGTATCTTCACTCTACCTAACTCAGCCTGCTACAACCTCCAAAAGATCGATTGCGTTAAAGAAATTAGTGGCCTTAAAACAAATTTGCGTTAACGTGTTATTATCGCGTTAACTTTGACAGCCCTATACAGTACATATATGGACCTCCTTGTTTATTAATCCATCTGATACGATATATAATCCAAAATTAACTCTGTGTCTCATCAAGTTTTCCTCTGAAATACTCTCAAAATGTTACATTTATATTTACATGTGATCCTATATAGATTTGTAACATAGTGTCAATACTAATTAACATGTCTGTTATTAATTACAGAAAGCCAGGATGTCTGAAGAGCTGTCCCTCAACATAAACATCAAGGAGCCAAGATGGGACCAAGGCACATTCATGGGGCGCGCCAAGCACTTCTTCATGGTCACAGATCCCAGGAACGTCCTGCTGTCCTCTGAGACTCTGGAGGACGCCAGAGTGGTCATGGAGAGCTACAAGTAGGGGATGGAGTATAAATGATAATGTTAGAGAGGTTGTGGTGGTGTGAGGCATGAATGGTACTGATGTGGCTAGTTGTGCCATTTACACTGAAATGGAGATGCCAATCGGAGAAAAAAGCTAAAAAGCAAATACTATATATTTTTTCACTTACATATATATATATATATATTGTCACGTAAGAAAGAATATCTGGGATGTGGTTAATGCATTTTTGTTAATTTTATGTTGCAAATTTGTGTTTTGACTTCTTCAGGGCTGGGAACGTGAAGCCTGGCTTGACAGAAGACGAGCTCTGGAGAGCCAAGTACATCTACGACTCCGCCTTCCACCCCGACACAGGAGAGAAGATGTTTGTGATTGGCCGGATGTCCGCTCAGGTGCCGATGAACATGTCCATCACAGGCTGCATGCTCACCTTCTACAGGTACAGCAGAGGTTTCAACACATGATTCAATGTGCTCTAAACACCAAACTGAAAATGGCTTCATCAAAATAAAAGAGACAAAATAGAGAAATGAAAATATACTAACTGAATATGATACAGTTTCCATGTGATTTAAATGTAATACAGCACTGCATACAAATAGAGATTTTAATCCCTGCAGAGAATGAAAATCCTCTTAAAGAATAACAAATATCACTCACTGCTGAATACTGATAAATCATTGGGCAGCTGAGAGGACAGTGAAGTCATGTGATAATGTTGAGCTGAAACAACACATTGATTTGACACAAAGTAATCAATGTAATAGTTTGAGATATTTATCAAGTGAAAATGAGCTGTTTACATATTTTAAAATGTGTTCAATCTCAAATAAATGAATGAGAAATTATTCAGTTTCATTTAGACTAAAGCAATAAGTGGAATGATACTGAAATAAAACAGTGCCTGGATAAAAAATGGCAATGTGAAATAAAAGCTTCACAACATGAAATGAAAATTTACATAACAAGCTTTGGAAATGCGGCATTTCCAAATAAAAACTGCTTAGATGGAAATGACCTGCAATAAACAAAGGTATTACAAAAACAAGCAGGATGAAATAACATCTCCTAATATTGATATTCTAAAAATGTATTTCATGGAAATGTCATGGCTATATTCTATAATTTGTCTGTATTTATTTATTATTTCATGTCTTATTCATTTATTTAATATTTAACATGTTGGACCAACATATTTTATCTCATTAGAATGATCAGTATGATATCACAGTGTCATTTTTGTGTACTACCACTGGAGGGAGCCAGAGTCTGAGATTTGAAATTCTACACATAGTGGCTTTAAATAGCAAAAAAATAGGCACAACAAATAAAAATAAGGCAAAACATCAGATTATTTATCAAATGAAAGAATATTCAGAAAACTTGTAGGTTAACTTGTACTGAGTGATTACAACTACCAAACTAGAGAGAAGTTTTTACTTCAAACACAATTTAGTCCTAAAGGGACAAAGTATAACTGCAGTATGTTTCACTGGTGAAAAGCAACATGGATCGCAGTTGTCGTATGTTGTACAAAGACAAACCTGTGAGTTTGGGCTAAGAATAAACTTGTGGCCTGACTCGACTCGTCAGACAAAACCAGCAAGATGATTAACATTTCACAGCCGCAGGAAAAAGGAAAAAAACATCTCTAGTTACATGTGGTTGTAATGGTTTACAATGCTCCCCTGAGAGATGTCTCTGTTCTTATCTTATGCATACCAGCTTTAATCAAAACTGAACTTCTAGGTTGTAAAACAAATGGTAGTTGCAGTGTGAAATAAGTAATGATTGAGGGTACATGCAGTGTATGTTTAATATATTAAAGGTCCCATATTGTGCTCATTTTCAGGTTCATACTTGTATTTTATGTTTCTACTAGAACATGTTTACATGCTGTAATGTAAAAAAAAACAAAAAAACTTTATTTTCCATTTTAGTGCATTCCAATGGAATTGCAACGAAATTGTTGAAATTAAGCTTGGGTCCATGTCATTCACATATAACCGGAAATTGCAACCGGAAACAAAGATTATAGAAGTAAATAGACGAAACTCCGGTGTTTTTTGTTTTTTTTTACACAGCCGCTGCCGCCATTTTGGACTGAAAATGCTTATTATATTTACAATATTTTATTGTTAAAGACAGGCCATTTTGGTAGAATACGACAATAGAATAGAAATCATTTTGTTTTATTTTTGTTTGCCACTATTTAGGCGGACGCTTTACTTGCGTCCGGTAGTCGCTTTCAGTCCAAAATGGTGGAAGCTTAGCCTTGCTGCTGGGCGCTGAAAGTTGACTTTCACCTCTTGGCAATATACTGTACGTTCTTTGTCGGAAATAAACTGGGATGGAAAGTTTACGTTTAATACTGTGTAATGGTCTATATGTTGTATATTTGTGACATCACAAAGTTACAGAAATCCTGACAGCTTGTTTGAAAGGCACAGTTTCTGAATAAGGGCTGTGTGTATTTCTCTGTGGATTGAGTGTTTCGATACTTTCAAAGATTTATATAGCACTTAAATCTGCTTTTTAATAGAAGACATGACAAACTTTTTACATTATGGAACCTTTAAATGTACCACACTTTTTCTACTGTGGGGACTGCAGAAAAGCACACTGCAGTTGTATGCTCCACTATGACAGTTTTTGCATTGTCAACAGACTTTTTTGCTGCAGTGCCAAAAACTTTAGTTTGTACTGTACACTGTGAAATCTCACTTCCCCAAACACACTGTTGTTCCCCTCGTGTTTACAGGACTACTCCGGCAGTGGTGTTCTGGCAGTGGGTTAACCAGTCCTTCAACGCTGTCGTCAACTACACCAACCGCAGTGGAGATGCCCCCATGACCGTGAAGTAGGAAGGACTTCTCACTTCACTTCCACTCTAGATCATTCCTGTCCTCCCTCTAAACTAGTGTCTGTAAGGAGGCGGTGGGAGCAGCTGTCCTCTCCCCTTCCCTCACAGCGGTATTACGTTCCACTGTTAAGCATGCCCCATGTCACCATGCACCCATGCTGACATAGGTTATATGCTCCCGATTGATTGTCAGGTCAACGTGCATTTGCATACTCTTTTCATCGTGCCATGAAATGCATCTCTTGGATGCTGCAGAAATGCATCGAATGCATGCATGTATGAAGAATGGGGGTGAGGGGGTTGCCTTCAGAACATGCAAATGCATATTCATGTATTAAGCATGTCATTGAGGATAAATGTTATTGTGTCTTCCACTGCATTATTATGTTGGAAAATCTTGTTTTCTTTACCTTTTGCACACATAGCATGAATTTGCACACTTACTTTGAAATGTTCCACTTTTGTGTACCTGATAGATTCTCAGCCACAGACTTCATGTGCTGTAGCATAAATCAGCTAATTATGATGTGTGAAAATGAAAAAGGAAGTGGGTAAATTAATGTGTGAATTGCATCTAATGTGTCTCTTCGCAGTCAGCTCGGTGCAGCCTACGTCAGTGCTACTACTGGAGCTGTAGTCACCGCCTTGGGTTTGAAGTCTCTAGCTACGGTAATGTCTGCAGTTCCAGTGAATTAACAGATGAAGTAAAACAAAGTAACTCAGATACAGACACGCTGATCTGCATGTATATTTGTGTAGAGATTTTGTTGTCTGAATGTGTTTCTGTTTCTGCACCTTTGCAGCGTCTACCTCCAATTGCCAGCCGGTTTGTTCCATTCGCTGCTGTCGCTGCTGCTAACTGTATCAACATTCCCTTCATGAGACAGAGGTGAGGTCTCTAAAGTAAAAACCAGACCTCTGCTGTGTTTACTCGGGAGCTTTTAGGAACTTTTGTTTTTGTTTCTTCCAGGGAGTTGAAGTTCGGTATCCCTGTGATGGATGAGAATGGAAACCGGTTAGGAGAGTCCCCCAATGCTGCCAAGCAGGCCATCATGCAGGTGGTGGTGTCGAGGATCGGCATGGCGGTGCCAGCCATGGGTAATATAAACATTATATCCACTGTCATTTCTTTACTTGTGAATCTCAAACCGTACCGTAGTTGATGGCATGAGAGATAAAATAATTTCTCACCCTGTTAGACTTAACACATCACCCATAGAAATAGAAATAGAATAGAATCAATGTATTGCCATAGGGACTGTTGTAGTGGGCTGATTTCCGCATACCCCTTTTCATTTTTCTACAGCCATTCCCCCTGTTATAATGAATTCTCTGGAGAAGAGAGCTTTCATGAAGGTAAGCAGACCGCATGCATGACTCTCATACTGTTGTCAGCGGATTTACTGGATCTGCCGGTGTTTTGTGAGGCTGAAAAGAGTCCTGTCACATTCCACATATTACGCATACATTGAATGCTTATGTCCACGCAGACAAACACGTCAAACTTCCCACGTGTCTGCCTGATTCACTGCAATTTTGACTTTGTCTCCCTGTAGCGGTTCCCAGTTCTAAACGCTCCGGTCCAGGTGGGGCTCGTCGGTCTGTGGTAAGTAAATTACACATAATAGACTCCATTATCTGTACTTAAAAAGGAACGAGTGACACTAAAACCTCCCTTTCTGTCTCTTGTTTCAGCCTGGTGTTTGCAACTCCTCTGTGCTGCGCCCTCTTCCCACAGAAAAGGTACCAAGACTCTCCATGGAGGAAAAGGACCTCATACTTGTACACACATTGTTATCTAACGTGTAGCCGCGTTTTAATCATGTTCTTCCATCTCTTTGTAGCTCTATGAGCGTGAGCGGGCTGGAGGCAGATCTGCAGGAGAGGATACGACAGACCAGTCCCAGCACCACCACCGTCTACTTCAACAAGGGCCTGTAGGACCAGCCGACACACTCCATGTACACACACACACAAGACATACATGCACTCACACTTGCTACATACACTGTCCTGGGGCACAAGTGGGAGGGCAAAACTAAATTAATTTATGTTTTGTGTTGTTGTTGTGTGTACTGCTGCATTTTTTTTTTTTTGAGCTACTCCAAGTGTAACAGCGGAGAGTTAGGGTTAGGGCATTGATCGTTGAGGACTGACTGAAAACAAAACATTTTGAGAAGGAAGATCACTTGACAGTTCACTCTGTACATACCGGTAGATGTCACTCCTTAGAAAAGAAACATTGACTCCTTTTTTTTCTTCGTTGTGTCGTGTTGTGTTTTCTGTCTTCCCTCGGTCCAAACTACCTATAGGGGGGGCAGCTCACGAAGTTACTGATTTGTGTTTCACTCACCAATATTTCATGTTGCATTCAGGTTCATGGAAGTTTTAAATCCTCTAGTAAATTATTCATAACTCCAGTTTAAAATGAAGGCTTGTGCTTCTGTGCTTCTAAGTCTTTGCCTCTGAATGTCGCATAATTTTTTTTTTTTGCCTTGTGCCCCCTTTCCCCTGATTTTGATTTCCTCTTTCCAATTCTTGCCTAGTCAGTAATATTTGAAGCAATACTATTGTCATATTAAGGACTGACTATAGTACCTTGAAATTCTTGCCACCAGTTCGTTTCTACCTTGTAGTCAAACCATGTAGTTAAACTGGAAAAAGCAGTGTGTGAATTGGCTCTTAGTTGTCCAACCCTTGATGTTCCTCTTTTGTTGTACTCCTTATTAACCGGTGCAGCTTCTTTCTCTCTTCAACGCTCCTTTAAGTGTACCTTCATATTCATAGACCGGGTAATTAGGTGCTAGGTACAATGTGGCAACAGAAATATGTAGAAATTCTACTGCAAAAGCTCATAAAGCACAACCGTAGAGCGCATCAGTCAACATTATTATGAGTGCTTTTATCTACATAAATATGTACTGTTGCCATTGCAATGGCAGCCTGTTTTTCAAGGCCTTTTATCATGTTGAGATCACTTTATGAAGTGGTTACTATCTTTAGTGGCATATTAATGAAATATTTTATTGTTATAGGTGGTTGTGTCAGGTGGAGGAATATACTTTGTTGTGTCTACATGTTGTTGCTAAAACGAAATGATGTGATCTAAGTTTAGTCAGTTGTGTGTCTTTTTAAATACAATCACGTGCAGAAGACAGACAACAATGTATTGCTGTTGTCATGTGAAAACTTTGTAACTCAGATTTTTTTTTTTGAATCTTTTTTTCACTCGAATTGAACGATTGCTCAAGCAGATTGAAAGAAGTCTAATTTCACTTCCTTAAAGTCGGAGATGCAGGGTTTTTATGTGCAACAGCAAGCTGGCCATCTGCACTACAGCCGCTGATGTCCCATTGTACCAAATGAAAGTAGCTAATGTGCGTGACAAAGTCTAAATACTAAATGCTTCTCTCTAGTTAGGGCAGTGGATACTGTGTGTACAGTCTTTGTTGTTGCAGTTGTTGCTTCATGGAAGTAGACAGTTTGGCTGAGCTTCTCTAAACAAATGTATTCAAATTGAACACATGACTGTCCAGTGTGGTTAGATAGTGATGATGGTGTATGATAGGAAATATCGGCTGACTTTATCCCAGTGTCGTCTGTCTGGATTATGCAAGAATAAGTATATTTTTCTTGGATATATTTATAAATATATATATATATGATGTACAATATATTATGGAGCACATATGCATGAGCAATTTTAGAGATTTTAACTTCAGGGTGTGCCTCTGTTAGTGAATCCACCAGATGGCCCCACACATGCATCGGAAGACAGCTGCTCGTATTACAGGAGCACAGAGTTTGTTGCAAATGAGCGCGTGCAGTCAGGGTTAATGAGTTTTCAGATCAGAGGAGCGATCCTTTAGTCTAGTGGGACTTAAGTTTATACAGTGAGCACAGTCAATGTCTGTGTAAAGTGATGTTTTGTGAATGTTGGTCAAAGAAAACTATACCCAACTGTGAGATTGTACCGGCCGTGTTCACGCTTAAATTCACCTCCATCTGTAGTCCCTCGAGTTTATGTTTCTGAAATTTGAAGTTATACATTTAAAGTTAACTGATTGTGGGTGTTAAGGGACTGTAGCAACTACACAACTATCAACTTCTGTACAGAAATGCACAACGATTGTGTATATATCTTAAAATTGAAGAGTTTAATTCCAAAGTGCTGTCTAGATCACTTCATAAACACATACCCTATCCTGAAATACCGTCTTGATACGACTCCTCACTTCTGTATGTGAATGTCTTTGTATTATTTTTAAATGATATCTCATTTTGGAATGAAACTCTTCTTTTAACTTTTAATCTCCATTGTCATTCATATTTTCATATTAACCCCCAGACAATAGCTTCCGTTGAAGTCGCTTGCCTCCTTCTGTAACACTGAGACTTGATCACATGCACTGCAGGACAGTGTTTCAGAGTTAGCATCGCTACTGTATTCCAATATATGATATATATACCATTGCTGCATCATAGTTATTGTGTTTGGGGTGTTTTCCTGCTGAGGGTGAAACTGCACTATATAACCTTTGCTGTGCTGCTGTAGGAGCTAGATGGATTTGTGTTACTGCTATTTAAAAGAAGCTTTTTAAAGTGTATATTGAAGATTGTATTTGTTTTATGGTGCTGGATGATGTTGAATGAACTTGCTGCTAATTAGTAATTCATTCATTGTCTGGCAGCTTTCATTGCTCATAACCAAGTCGCTTTAGCTTCTGCTTTTTTTTTCCTTTAGGTTTTTCCGTTCTTGGAATTATGACGCAAAAGTGTCGAGAACAAAACTAGAGGGTTTTAGTCAGCATTTAAAGACATTTGTTAATCATGTATCTCAGCTTGTGACTGTACTGTACCAACGTCACATGTCGCACCAATAGATCTAGCCAAAGATGAGACGGGTATGAATTGTACAGGATTGAGGAGAAGAAGCGAGTAGCTTTTAAAGTTTTCGTTTCAGCTTTAACGTACGGACCTTTTGCCAGGCTTTTCTCATGCAAAAACATATTTTCGTTTCGTTTTTTTTTTACATAAATGGTCCTCAACTTTGTTAGTGTGTCACTCAACAGCACACCAAATTTTTCAAGAAAGTCGCAAAGCATCGTCATCAATGCACAGTTTACAGATTGAAGATATAAATAAATCCCAACACACAATTTAGTTAAATATCATATTTTTGGCATAGATTTTTTTTTTATTATTGACATCACAATCAAATCTAACTTCATAGCACCAGTGATTTTTGGCACACTGGTTGAAAACCCACTAATTTGTAACTTTGGTTGTGCAAGCCATAAAATGTCAAATCTTTGCATACTGAAGGAAAGACAATCCGTTATTATTACACTCCATGAATGCTTTGGTTATGTCATTTACATGATACAACTCACACAAATGTAGTCCTGTCAGTGTTGGTGCACAGTGTTTTTTCCCTCTATTTTGTATTGTGTTGAAATATATTTCCTTGATGTGGAATGTATTTTACTCAGAGCAATAGAATAAAATATGTAACTTTAAAGTCCAAACCCGTCTGCTTGATTTGACATTATTAAACATTGTGTATTAGAAATTGTTTTTTAAATATGATATCGTGAAAGAATCCAGTTCTGATCTGATAAGGCTCGTTTGTTCAACAACCACGAAAGCATGAGGCAATCAGATAAAACTAAGATTAAACTGAGAATGTCATCTGAATTTGTTACAATATGTTTTGGCCACATACACAAAACGACCAACCCAGCTTGTATTATACATCTAAGTCTACTAATGTCTTGGTTCAGACGTCTGAAGATAAAATGATTCACAGGATGAGTGATTTAAATGTGATAACCGGTGAATTTTTACAGACATGTTTGAGCCCATCCCGAGCTTCCAACAGAAATTATGAGAAATTTGCCTTCAGTTTTCAGCCATAGTATATGTGGATATTCTGTTTCTGTAGCTATAATAAATTAATGGTTTAAATAACGGTCAGATTTATTTACCAGAAAAATGTGTGCTTCGAATACAAACTGCTGTTTTTACTCATTTTAGTTGTAGCATGCACAGGATTTGATTAATTAACTGGACTATTGATTAAACTAAAGGGAAAAGGGAGTGTGTATGTGATTGAAATTATAATAGATGTAAATGTAAAAGATCTGCAAAGTTACAAAGTCCAAAGTCCACACCAAAGGGAGTTACTTTCTCCCACAGAAACACTGCCCCTGAACTGTCTGTAACGCCTTCATTCAAGTCCTGCCTTTTCTTCTGTAACGTGGTGATGTCACCAAGTAACACATTTGCACGCCTTCAAACAAAGTTAGTTAGAGTGGAGCGGGAGCGGAGTCTGAAAAGTTTGGTTTGGTTGACCAATCGCAGCAGTGGGCCAGCTGACCAGAGTTCAATCACATTTTTTAATCAGGAAAATCTTTAGTCCATCCAAATCATGTTTGTCAAATCAAGTGCACAAACAACTTCTACTGATACAAATGCATGAAATACATAATACCAGACAAGTTGTATGTTCCATGATTGTAATGGAGGATGTAGTTGCTGAGAACCTACATAACAGCGTACTGCAAACAAATATCAAAATGTCATATGTGTCTGGTTATACAGTCCAGTTACTAAAAATTAATCTGCACATGCTAGCCAATCAAAATCTATAATTTTCCAGTAGTTTGTTTGTGTGAAAAACTAGAAATGTAATGAAATACAAAGAAATCCACAAGAGTTGGTATAATCTAACACCAACACAAATAGGTCCTGTAAAGTGTCTTAAAAAATGAGTCACACAGGAGCACAGTGTAGATATGGTGATGAGGTCTTCTTTATTTATCACTTCTATTTTCTGAAACTATCATTCACATGTACAGGTACACATAGTCTCTCTCCCACACAAACACAAACATGCTTCACAGGCAGCACAAACGCTCCTCAACATGGCGACGGTGACGCTGAACCTGTATGTGTTTGAGCATCAAACCTGATCCTCTCAATGTTGAGTTTGGATTCAAGTTGTCATTATCACACACACAGACCGCACACACACTCGTCCGCCATGCTGGAGGCCCGTTATGGTGCGTGACCAGGAGAAGCAAACGAAGAGAACACATAGGAGCGTTATTTCAAATGTACCACTAACTGACAGCTAATAGAATAATTGATCAAGTGGTAATGCAGCCTTTACATTGATTTACTGTATGTGGTTCTCTAAAAACGCAGATTTCAAATGGCCTCAAATTTAATGGCCGATAAGTCCCGTACAACCTGATTTTAATACCCGTCTCAAAAACTCTAGCTTTTAGGTGTCTGCAGAGGTAAAATCGGTGACAAATCCTGTAAAAATATTGGCTCTATCCTGCATTACACGGCTCTACTTTCGTAACCAACAATAAATTATTGTGCAAAAGACAGAGGTATATTGTGATATTAGACAACGCAAACAGACTTAAATGTCATTGTAATATAAATATTTCAGTGATGGACGGACTTTAAGTGCATCTCAGCGTATCAAGTTAAACATGCAGATATGTTTCAATCTAAATACAGTGTACCTTTGTCTAATGCCATTTGTTTTAGGAAAAGAAAATACTTATTTCACTGGCACAATTTTCTTAACAGCCTCCAAAACATCTGCAATCTCCACTTTATTGCCAAACTCCTTCTCGCGGTGTTCCAGTAGGATCCCCTGCAGACACAACATACAGTTAAAATACAGTTTTATAAAGCTCTATTGAACCAAATCTCCTTGTGCAGTCTGCTACGCTCACCTGGTCTCCTGCTCCGATGACAAACACTCCCCCCAAGATGAAGCCCTCGCCGTTCATGTTGCCCTGGTATC
>CAKALG010037829.1:0-41639 GCA_916700815.1 Helicolenus hilgendorfi | reverse complement strand
CAGGAGTGCGTGGCGGCTGCGTGATTCATGCGTCGGGTGTTCACACCAGCTGCATTTCTGCTGCTGCAGCTGCTGCAGAAAGAAACGTGTGGTAACTTGTAAATAATAGTAATAATCCACAATTAAAACCACATACTATATTCATGGAGCTCTCCAAGTCACTGCATGTTCTACAACACTGTCCGGCACATATTTCAGAATAAAAGCCTTGTGTTAACAAATTAAAGAATTCGGTCCACAGAAAAATAATGCTTGAGGGTTTTTATTTTGAAATGAAAGCAGGAAGTGTTGATTTAAAAATAAATCTTTACTTTTTTTCATCTCCGTAATATATTCTACAAATAGACATTGGAACTATTGTAATGTTGCTGATATGATGTCAATATACAGTCAATAGATCACTTTCACTGTCTGTTTCTGCTGTGAACCACGCAGCATGCGTCAAAAATAGTCGAGACCTCGATCTCTGGAAGAGACGCGCGTCTCACGCGAACTGTGTGGCTCCTCTAAACTGTTACCATTGACGCCGAAATAAAAAACAACAACAGGTAACGCGGACGCCACGCGCTCCTGACGTTCCCAGTGTGGACAAGGCTCCTCACCTCACCTAGATTCCGTCAGATCGTACACACTGCACCTTAATCCAGTGCAATCCACAGAAAATCACACAATCCACAGTGATCCACATCCCTCATGGAATCAGCCCATCACTCATTCCTTTATGGAATAAACGGCACTCTCTTTATCCTCCTCAGCAGGGGCCTTGTAAAGTTTCACAAGAGGCAAAGACCTCAAATTTGATTGATCTATTTTTGTTTTATATCACCCTCTTTCCAACATTTATGTTGGGCTCATGATTCACGATTCATTTTATCTCTAGTTTTTCTCTGAAGCCTTTACGTTTCTTGTTAACTGCTACCTCTGTTTGACGAATTGGTGGTTAGGTATCCTAAAGGTTCCATCTCAATTTCTTTCCCATTTCACACACTTTCTTTTTTATCTGTGTCTCCACATCAACTCCAAACAATCTCATTTACATTCAAAACTGTCATTCATCCAGGAGTGTTTTCATCCAATACCCTGCTTCAAATTCATGCATTTACGCGCATTCACCTCTGAGAGTTCCTCAATGCAGCCGCAGTTCTGTGTTGTTGACCTCTGAGCAGCGCCAATGGAGTTGCAGACGGAAGGTCAGTTCCTTGCTCAAGGGAATGTCGATAGTTGTTAGTTAAGGGGTGTTACTCATCCACTTTCAACACCCACATTTTCCCTGTCCCATGAAGCAGAGGAGCCTGAACGCATCGCTGAGAATATGACTGACTCACTCCCAGACTAAATCACTTGTTTAAATAGGCACTTTTTCTTTCGCAGCGAGAGAAGAGCGAGGAGGAGATGGGACGAGATGAGAATGAAAGATGGCACGATTGAGACAGACACAGAGCAGTGTAACACGGGGGGGGAAAGAATAGAGCACAGACACAGGTCAAGAGAGAAGAGCTAAGTGTCCACAGAAGATGGAGGAGGTGAGTTGAGATGAAAAGAGAGAGGAGTTCAAAAGGGGGGAGTGGGGAGGACAGAGAGGCAACAGAAAAGATTTGGTCGATGAAGGCAAGAAAAAGTGAGCACAAGTACAAAAAAGAACTTGTTTAAAATAGTGGTTTATATAGAGAAAATGATGAAGCACCGTTTCATTCACAGAAATTATGGTGTTTTATTTCTCAATCTGGAGTGTGCGATGGAATATTTTGACCACCTTTTCAAGCGTATATTTTGTAGAGAAATCACTAAAAGGGGATTTATCTTGCTTTTTTGGAATCACTCTCCCCCACAGAAACACTGCTCCTGGACTGCCTGAAATGCCTCGCTTGAAGTCCCGCCTTTTCTTCTGTAATGTGGTGACGCCACCGAGTAACACGTTTGCATAATATATGCCTAGCGTCAATTTTTACCCACCCTCGAAAAAAGCTAGTTAGAGCTGGAGCTGTAGCGGAGTCCAAAGAGTTTGGTTCAGTTGACTGATCAGCAGACTGGACAATATCTGTCATTGTTTTGTGTTGTTAATTGATTTCCAATAATGAACATATACATATATTTGCATAAAGCAAGCGTATTTGCTCACTTCCATGTTGAGAAGAGTATTAAATACTTGACAAATCTCCCTTTAAGGGACATTTTGAACAGATTAGAAAATATGCGATTAATTTGCGATTTATCTCGATTAATTACATTAATCTAATGACAGCCCTAGTGAAAACGAGAATGGCCCTATCTACAGCCAGTGTTTGGTTCGTCCATTCTGGGCTACTGTAGAAACATGGCGGATGGCTCAGGGAAGAGAACCCCCTCCATATGTAGATGTAAACGGCTCATTCCAAGCTAACGAAAACACGACAATTCATATTTTACGCTAAAGAATATTATTATTCTTAACATTATATTCCATTTCTGCCAACAGATCTCTCCTAAATGCTACCCACTGGTCCTTTAATATCACATTATAAATCAACAATGGAAGTCTTGCCTTGTGGGGCCCATAGGATCAGGCCGTATCAGTTAAGGGTCCATGGCCCTAATACGTTCTCAGTGGTAGTCTTAAAGGGTCGGCGTTCTGCAGGTTTGTGACCCTCCATGATAGTCATGGCTCATTAACCACCAGACAGAAAGCAGCAGGACATGAGCTTTAAGTATGAGTGCCCCTAATGACTTTCTATTCCGAGTTCCTTGACATTAACCATGTCCCATATAGGACTCATAATTGCTCAAAGAACCCACTTACAGTATACCCCATTTAACCACATTTATAAAAGAGTTTAAAGTGGTACACTGTGGTATTTTTTTTAACAGTGTTGATGTAGACTGTTGTATACATCTTTCGTTTTACAGCAGTGGCAATGCATCCTGGTCCTCGGTTGGCAATGAAAACCAACTAATCTGAGTTCTTAGGGACATGATTGACCACTCCCTTACAGCTCTATGTGAGGACCATTTAAGTGTAGGGCATCAGGAACCACCTTTCTATATGGGTTGTTTGTAGAAGCAGGATGATTTGAGCATGGTACCGTATAAACCTTTTATAAGGATCTATAACATCAAAAAGAGCTCTTCTGGAGCAATCATAAGTGGCTGATGCTTTATAGAGGCTTTAAAAAAATAAAAGTATGCCAGCGAAGAGGAGAAGAGGTCAGAATGGGAGCAACAGGAGTACAGGACTTGATTTGAGAAACTGAGGTGCAGAGAATAGACAGTGGATGAGGAGAGATGAAGAAAAAATGCTTTGAAAATGAGCAAATACAAGAAGTGAGATGATGCAAGAAGGTAAGATTATGCAGCCCGGTCTCATAAAAATGAGGTTCCCATCTTAGATTGTGTATATAAGAAGTGGACGTAGTCACTGTGACGTCACCCATTGGTTTGTGGACTACAGTTTTGAAGCCTCGAGTCTGCATTTTGGCCGTCGCCATCTTGTTTTTTTGCAACCGAAGTGACACATGAAGGTGGAGCTAAGTACAACCAAATGCTGAATAAAGCTTTTTAAGTGATTAAAATGTTACAATTACTGTAACTTTCATGGACTGTTGTAAGACAAAGACGTGAACAACTCCCAGACTGGACAACGCCGTGGTGGCAACCTGTCAATCACAAGGTAGCCACGCCCTAAAGCATCCCATGCTTAATCCACATTGTCAAAATCATCTAAATATTCAGCCATGATATTGAAATCTTTTAGATAACACTAAGCTACGCTTTCTGTACTCCAACACAACAAGCTTGTTTTTCCGCTACAGATGTATTCCACTATTCAACCATTGTCTTCCGGCAACGTGTCACCTCACCAGATTTCAGAACAAGACTTCTCATTGAAGTCAGACACTTATAATAAAAATCTGGGCAAAAACAAACACTTTTAGTGGACATTAATGATGGTGCCAGCTTGCCCCAATAGGATTACATTGCAGCCCTTGAGCAGAATGCCGTCTACAGCGTTCTCCCTCAATACTGGACAAATTTCAGAAATTGTTGTCCCTATTAGTCATTTAGATGCACCAACATGGGAAAATAGGGTCCAGGTTGAAACATATAGAAGTTACCCTTTAAAAAAATAAGGTTTTGTGCCAGGTCGATGAATGGAAGTGATGAATAAATGTATTGATTCTAATCTGCTTACTGTTTAGACAATATCCCTCTCTCCACAATAAATAACCCTACATCTAGTTTAACATAAAAACAGCCATGTTTGCATAATTTATGCCTCGCAACATGTCAGAAGACACTTAAGAGGAAGACAGATTAAGGAGGCTATACATTAGGCATAGGTTCCTGGCTCCTACGTGTTATTGATGTTGGAAGAAATCCCGAATAAATCATCTTAAAAGCTTCTTGTGACCTTTGGAATGAGAAGCGTGTAGACCCATGGTTTGGTGTTTAATGCACTGTGCATCTATTGTGAGCTGGATATTAGTTTTGATACAGCAGCAGCTACTAGGCAAAATGTAAGAAAGTATTCCGGCACAACCTAACCCACTGATAAGTAACACTGGGAAAAGGAATTTTAAGCAGCAGCTTCTGGTTTCTTAGTAAAACCAACATGTTTCGGCAAAGCTTTGTTCTCTGTGCTGCCAGTGTTAGTACTACCACTTCCACAGAGCTGAAAGAGTCCGGAGGAGAAAAGAAGAGAGGTGCAGAGAGGAGTTGAGAGGAAAACACCTGATGCTCAGATGCTTTCCCTTTGATACTGCAGAAGAACCTGGAATAAAAAAAAAGGGGTGGTGCATTTGAGAAACCGGTCAGGTTGCCAGGTTTTGTCTGGGAGAGGTCGGAGTACAAAGAAAAGGAAAATATGAGAGTTAAGGGCAGTGCAGGAGCGGATTTCTTTTATTTTTGAAAATGAAAAAAAAAAAAAAATACAGAGATCCAGTGATTAGTTTGAATTCAGAAAATGTGAAAATTGGTTGCAAAATTACGACAGCAACAATAGGTACGACAAAATACATTACATCATCATACAGTGCATTAACAGGGCAGCATGTTTTTCATGTGTAAAATAATTTAAAGAGATAAGGCTCTCAAGTTTAAGCTTGGCCTGCAGATCGTTCCAGGGCCAGGACCGTAGTGGGACAGGCTTGTTTTGCCAGCTTCTGTACTGATAGAAGTAACTTTAAACTGAACCCATTTATGTGACTTTAGATTATAACTGTTTTCGAGAATTACAAACCTCCGGTTTAAGTAAATCGGAAGTTTTCCAGCGATGATCTTATAGTCTAAAATGTACCAATATTGTAACCTCCACAGAGTGAGATCCGACAGAGCATGTTGAAGGGTGTTAAAGTCAGTGTGCAGGTTAGAAAATGCTGTCTCTGCGGTGGGGGCACAGGAGTACATGACTGTGTCATCTGCATAGAGATGGTAGTTGCAGAGTTATCTGAGCCTGCTGGCTTTGGAGAGATCATAGACAAGTGTCACTTTTAGTTCACTTCCCCGTCTGAAAGCAGAAGGAAAGGGCTTTCTGATGGCAAGATAAACAAAGGAAATATTCTACACATAGCGTACACTTAAACGGATATTGATTTTTTCTTAGGTGAGTTTTTCTTTTAGGTGACTTAAATACGTTTTTTTGCCGTCCCCGTCCACAGCACTGTATTGCTTTGCTCCAGTGTCGGTGCTCCTGTCGGTTTCTCGATGCTGGGGGCGTGCCAACCGTCATCTACTGTTAGTCACACCTCACCTCACCTACTATGTACAAGTACCTCATACAACCCCACTTCAAAAAACCTGAACTATCCCTTTAACCCTTATGTTCTGTTGATGTTGACCTTCACTCTGATTGGGGTACCACTAACCCCAGTTATGCATGTGCATAATAAGTAATAGTAATTGCAAAATCAACCATTCCTTTCTTGTAAATATTGTTTATTTTATTTTATTCTTCTCCTTATTGAAATCCAATATTAAGAAAGTAATGAAACCTGTTTGCCACAAGTTAGTCTCGTAGAAAGTGAATAAATTATAATTTAGTGTTGTTGAAACACAATATAAAGGAATATTTCAGGTTTTTTTATACAATATAGGCTATGCATGAACAAATCTCTATTCCAGAGAGAGAGAGAGAGAGTCATCATGCATGTGGGGCGTATGCATGTATTTAACAAAGAAAGGTCATTTGTTCTGGTTGCGTTGGTTGCATTCATGTGGAAGCAAATGGGAGATAAACTTGAAGATGTGTGTATTTGTGTGAGTATGCGAGTCAGTGAGCAAGTGACTGTGTGTTTCTTTGTGTGTGTGTGAGTGTGTGCACTGACAGCTGAACAAAAGGTGTATGGGTCCATGACAAGTTGTTGACGGTTTCATATCCACTCTCACTTTGGGGCCACGGTGGGAATCTACTGGAGGAAAAAAGAAAAGAAGGGAGATGAAAAGATCAGCGGTAGGCAAGTGGAAAAAAAACACATTACGCCATTTCCCCGAAGAGTCACAAACGCCACTGACTTGTTATTGTCTTGTCTCTGTATGTGTGTGTGTGTGCGTTTCTTTTACCTTTTATCTCGTACCCTTTCAGTCCATCATTCTCTCACTTCCTCTCATCCAACTTCTCATCTTAGATGCACACACCTATTGTGTTGTTGCCAGCGCACACACATTCACTCACAGACACACTCAGACACAAACACTTGTTCACAAATGTTACGAAGACCCACAAACTGCACCGTGTTGCGGTTGAGAATTTGAATGGCCGGTAAAAGTTTTGCACCATCTGATAACATCTACACCCGACAAAAGGCTACAGTCGCTGCACCAACAGTGCCCAGTGCACTAGACTGTGTCTACGAGAAATGTTTCCTGAGTTATGAAAGTAGGCGTGGCTAAAGTGTAGGGGGGCGGGGATAGCCCAGACCAATGAAACAGGAATTCTCGGCTGAGTGCAATGATACCTTCCACGAGAGTTTACGACAAACGGTTCAGCAGTTATGAAAGGGGTGGGGCTGAAGTGTAGGGGGTGGAGTTTAACACAGCAATGAAACAGGAACTCTCTGCTGAGTGCAATGATACCTTCCACGAGACAAACGGTTCATGAGTTATGAAAGAGGACGTGGTTAAAATTTAGGGGCGGGACTATCAGTCCATATTGGCATGAAAATGCAAAAGTTTGTTGACTTTTTGGGATCACAAAGTTCTTGAGATGTGACTGACCAAATTTGAAGTTGATCTGATTAAATCTGTCGGAGGAGTTTGTTAAAGTATACAGCCTGTAAAACAGTAAAAATGGGCGAAAATGGCACATCCAATTCAAAATGGTTGACTTCCTGTTGGGTTTTGGGTATACCTCCAAGACGCTTTGTTTTGGTTCTTCACATGTTACATCTGCCTACCAAATTTCATATATGTAGGTGAAACCTGAATGAGGTGCTCAACATTTCCAACTTTGTAGGGGGCGCTAGCGAGCCATTTTGACACACCCGAGCCCGAGTCCCTTAAAATAAAAAAATGTTCACAAAGTGAAAGTTTAACAAATCTCTGCGCACATTAAGGCTCTCAAAAATAACTATGATTCCTTCAGTTTCAATAGGGCCTTTGCTGCCTGGCGTTGTCAGTGCTTGGGCCCTAATTTTTAGGGGACGCAGCTGACAAAAAGATGTAAGAAATGGAAAGTTAGTGGTGCGCCAGACAGAGTGACCTTAAAGAGAGCCCAATATAGAGAAACCAAAAACAGAGAAAAAAGTAGAGCAGGAGAAAACATGAAGGGGTTGGAGAGGAAAATGGAGAAAAGTGAATATCAGAGAAAGAGACGAGCAGGAGATGAGAAGATGCTTGTATCTGAGTTTTTATTCTTCTCCTGCCCCTGTGGCGCTCGGATAAACAGGCCCAAACAGACATCAGAACCGCTGAAGAAGTTCCGTCAAAGTTGTTGTTGTTGTTGGTGGTGGATGTCCTTGCACTCTCTTTTCCCTCCGTCTCTGCTCGTCTGTCTTACTCTGTAGTTCTGCCCGTCTTTATCAAGAAAGGTAAAATGAAGTTAGCGTTGTGGTGAATGATGCCCTAGCGCTCTCTCTCATTGTCCGACTGTTCGTCTTTGGTGAGAAAGTTTTGGCGTACAAAACACTCCGGTGAAAGTTTGATAGATTGAAATGAAAGGCAGTTATTTGTCGTCTGTTTTTCTTCTCGTTCCCTCCATCTGTTGTTCTGCCTCCCTATTTGCATCTCATTTTGTTCTCACTTATATTTCAGTCTTTTGAGTCGGTGATGACTTTGTCTCTTTTTCTGTCCCTTTTTTCTCCTCAATTTATGCATGGCAATTTTTTAACCAATATATTTCAAGAACTGATATCACTCCAGCTGCTCTCACCTGATAGCTCATCTTTTAAAGAAGTACCTCTAATCCCTTTCTGAATCATACAATCTCCTCTACCATTTGTACTTGCTCTCTAAAAATATACCTTCTCGCTCTGATTTCAATTTCTGGATCTTCTCTCTTACTGGATTATCAGAAGGTCACATTAACCCTTGTATACCCTTGTAACCCAATTGTCAATTTCATTCTGCAGATTATTCTTTTACAGTTTGATCTATGGTCAGTTGTTTGAGGAGAGCATTCCCAGAATCAAAAACAACTTACTGGCAAAATTGACTTGTTAATCAAAGGTTGCCATTTTGGCTCCTTTGGCCTCCATTCTGGTTTGTGTCTGTGTGTGAACAAGTGTGTTCTGCCTGTGCAATGAGATCATGGTATCAAAGCCTTCCTGATCTGTACTATTTCTGTTCTCCCCATCCGGCTTACTGGCATGGTCCTCACACAACAATGCAGCCAAGACACTCAATATTGGACAGATATTCACACAGGCTTCCACGTCCATATTGTGTTGTTCCCACAAGGACAAGATGGCTGCCTCTTGTTTCTTCATTGGATGAACAAACAGAGACTGCTACTCATGTCCTTTTCCAACTCGGCTCAACCGTTGGATGCCGTCATTGTCATCTTCAAGTGTCTGTATTCATAAACAGTCAGGCAGCCAGTTGGTTTTCTGACTCTAAATTACTGTCACTTAGCATAACTGTTGCTTAGCGATACAGTCACTTTGACAAGGACATACAGTAAAAGTCTCATGGATGTGAAGAAACTAACCGACGATAACGCGTTAACACAAATTCGTTTTAACGCCATTCTTTTCTTTAACTCATTAACACAACTTAAACAATTCATGACAATCATGATACAAATATAAGTGTCTATGTAAATGTCTATATAAATTAGCAGATAATTGTTATTCCCAGTGTGAACAGTTAAATAGCCCTTATTTAAATTATTAGGTCCTAAAAATTATGAAATACTAATACTACTACTGAGCCACTTTCATAGGAATGAACGGGGCCCCTCCTCTGACACTGTATCCAGTTCTCTTTATACATCCATGGTCCAGCACCAAAAGGCTGACAGGCAAAGTTAGCGACTAGCTGATGAACAAAGTGGAGCATTTAGGAGCTAAAGACACAAATATTTCACTCAGGAGTTGGTGGGAACATAGAATGTGTATAAGAAGCGGACGCAGTCACCGTGACGTCACCTGTTGGTTTGTGGAATGCCGTTTTGAAGCCTCAAGTTAAACATTTTGGCCATCACCATCTTGGTTTTTTGGGCGTTGCTATCTTGGTTTTGTGGAACCAGAAGCGACACAAGAGGGTGGAGCTAAGTACAACCGAACGCTGAATAAGTCATTTTTAGAAAATGTTACAATTAATTTTCATGAAGTTGTGAGACGAAAATACGGACATCTCCCAGACCGGACAACACCTCGGTAGCAACCTGTCAATGATATGGTAGCCACGCCCTAAAGCATCCCCTGCTTTATGGTCTATTTGATGCAAAAGGGGACCATCATTTTAACCTATTGAATAAGACTACTAGTGATTGAGACAATAATGTTTATGTTCATGTTTACAATTTTTACTGAGGTAATAAATCAAGTGAGAAGTAGGCTCATTTTCTCATAGACTTCTATACAATCAGACTTATTTTTGCAACCAGGGGAGTCGCCCCCTGCTGGCTGTTAGAAAGAATTCAAGTTTAAGGCACTTCTACATTGGCTTCACTTTCAGAAATGGATGCTGCCGCTTGGTGGAGACCAAAACAGAGCTAAAATGAGAGTGTTCCAGGTCAGTATGCAGGTAAGACTGACACTTAGCAAGGCAGTTCGTCCATAATGCCTTTACAAAATAAAGCCAGCCAATAATGAACTTCTCAAATGAAAAAAATAGTGCATTCATTTACCAGCCAGTCAGTGGACCCTCTTGATGGACATGTCAGTCAAATATTCATCTACTGATGGGCATGTCAGTCAGATATTCATCTACTGAAGGCTGATTTGCTGCCCTTTGTTTTATCAGTCAATCAGCAGTCAGTCTGAGGGAGGTCTACATTCTGACTGACAAATGCATCCACCCAGCTATTCACTGTTCACCCAGCCACTCACATAATCAGCCACCACCAAACCTACGAACTGACTAGAGTGCTGCAGCAATCTCTGATCCAGTTCTCCCTCTCTATTTGTGTGTGTGTGTGTGTGTGTGTGTGTGTGTGTGTGTATGTGTGTGATCCCTGGGTAGGGTATCATTTGACAGACAGCCAATGATCGTAGAAAGAGACCGAGCCGGAGAACATGTGGATGCAGAGATAACAGTTGCTGAGATACTGCAAAGAGGCAAGAACTCCTATTGGAATTACAAGAGTGCACATGTGTGTTTGTGGATACAATCCTGTTTATGTGTGTGTGTGGTACCCAACGGGAGTGTGAGGAGAGCGACTACAGGCTGACTTTTCTCTGACATTGTTTTGTTGGCAAGTCACAATAAAGCGGATCTAAAGTCTGAGCACCGTGGAAGACGGATGAGATGGTTTGTCCTCTCCACCAACTGAAATAAACGTCATAACATCTGGAGAAGTTACTATTACTTACTTACTTGCTTACCTACTGCTCTTTATGCCCTTTATGAGGACGTAACTACAGAGTTTGATAATGTTCAACTAGATTGAAGATTGCTGGAAATTTACTGCAGAATAATTTTCCAAAGGCAGGCCATCCTTTTATAGAGCAGCATGACTCACTGAGAGTCTCTCAAAAGACATCTTCTGTTCACAAATTAGCATCATTGCTGTTAACATGACACTGTGATAACATGCTCACATTAACCTTACTGTGACAGTGTGCTGCTACTCAGGGAGTGATACCATAATAGCTGTACCACAGAGCTTGAAATTCAACACTTACATGTCAGGGAGGAGATGGAAGAAATGAACACTCTGAACCGACCACCAACCACAAAACTAATATTCAAATAACCTAAGGAGTTGCAACCGCCAGGCTCTCAGTTGTTGTATTTCTGGCATTTCTAGTGCTTTGTATATTACTACTGGATAGTAACAACAAAAGTCCAATGGATAATTTAATTTTCGCTCTAGAATAAAATACTGTTGGCTGTCATTTTACTCTAAATTATAGATTTTTTTTTTTCTTTGGATATATACTGCCAATGAAAATGTTCCCAAATTATTAAAAACGTTTTGCCCTAAAAGCATTAATTATTTTTTTGGCCACTTGGTGGCAGCACAACAAACTGTTAACACAATACTGACATCCTATATACACATCCAGCAGAGACAAAGCAACATGGACAATAGTTTGAAGTAGGGCTGTCAAAGTTAACGTGTGAAAGCAAATTTGTAATTGATAGGGCTCACTTTTCAAGGTCCCATATTGTAAAATGTGAGATTTTCATGTATTTTATATTATAAAGCAGGTTTAAATGCTATATAATTACTGTTAAACTATCAAAACGCTCAATATACAGAGAAATACACGCAGCCCGTCGTCAGAAATTGTGCGTTTGAAACAAGCCGTTAGAATTTCTGTCCATTTGTGATGTCACAAATCTACAATATTTAGACCATTACACAGTTTTAAACATAAACATTCTAAATGTGTCCTAGTTTATTTCCTGTTGCAGCGTATGTAAATAAAATCAGCTGACAGGAAGTAAACATGGACCAAACTGTTGCCTAGCAACGCAATTATGTTGCAATTCCGTTGAAATGCAGGAGGCTAAATAATGCTCAAAACTTGTGCAAAATTCTGATGAGGAAAACAAGTCTCCCCTTTAAAGACATGCCCACTTTATGCTAATCCCATCAAGTCAGCACACTGACATCTGTTGTTGCCTGTTGGGCTTGAGTTCGGGAGACTTGTGGGTATCCGGAGAACCAATTTTCATTCGAATATCTTCACGTCAGAGGTTCAGAGACCCCTTTGAAAATGGCCATGCCAGTTTCTCCTCGACAAAATTTAGCCAAACTTTGGAGCGTTACTTAGCCTCCTTGGTAAAATGTCATACAAGCTAGTATGACATTGTACCAATAGATTCCATAGGTGTTTTAATTTCATATGATATCTGATAGGATACCTTCACTCTAGCTCTAAAACTGAACCATCTACAGCCTCTAAAAGACAGTAAAGTCGGTCTGGATCGCGGGTCTCAGAGGGTTTATAGATAGTGAAGCAGCAGAGAGGCCTGTGGCCTGAGAATGCTTGTGTTCCTGTCATGCTCCATCACATTCAGCAGCAACTCTCAGAGCTAATGTATTGTGGATCATCACCCTATAGCATCTTCATTCATTGGTCTGTCTGCGCTGTCTAGCTGATGTTGCAGGCCTCTGTGCAGCGTGATGGGCAGGCTAACAGGGAGCCTCTGTGTGTGTGTGTGTGAGTGTGTGTGTGCGTGTGTGTGTGTGTGGGGGGGTTGTCCCTGGTGCAGGGGAATTAAATCTTGCTGTCCTGACAGTCCAGTTAGTTAACATGAGCTGTCCTGTCCTGCTGTAATTAAACAAAGCAGACTTATGGTGTAAGAGGCCCATTTTCCCCTTCTATTCTAAAGCCACTTCTCATTAGGGTGTGACTGTTTCCAGAGGACAGTGATTACAGGGACTCTTTTTTTCTCCCCATTCTGAAACAGTTTAGATGATTGTGGAACATAATGACTTTACTGACCTAAATACTTTGTTAAACCAGGTTATAACGATTGGAAACATCAAAGAAACCCATAGGCTAGATGTATTGTAAACTACCTCCAGGTCTGAGAAGTGAAGCCGAAGCTGAAGTGCCTTAAACTTGCATTCTTTCTAATATCCAGCAGGGGGCGACTCCTCTGGTTGCAAAAATAAGTCTGATTGTATAGAAGGCTATGAGAAAATGAGCCTACTTCTCACTCGATTTATTATCTCAGTAAACATTGTAAACATGAGTTTATGGTCTCAATCGCTAGTTTCAAGTCTTCTTCAATACAGCATGATATTCATTAAGTAAATTATGGTCCCATTTAGAGTCAAATAGACCATGAAGCAGGGGATGCTTTAGGGCGTGTCTACCTTGTGATTGACAGGTCGCTACAACGGCGTTGTCTGGGCTGGTAGTTGTCTGTGATTTACAACTTTATTTAATAGTGTGTTATTTCACAGTGTGTTTTCAGTTCATTAAAGTTAATTATAACCTTTTTGGTCGCCTGAAAATGTCTTATTCAGCGTCCAGTTGCACTGAGCTCCACCCTCTCGTGTCACTTTTGATTGCAAAAAACAACATGGCGACGGCCGAAAACCAAGATTGTGACGGCCAAAACCAAAATGGTGACAGCCAAAAACCAAGATGGTGACGGCCAAAACCAAGATGGTGACGGCCAAAAACCAAGATGGAGATTGCCAAAAACCAAGATGGTGACGGCCTAAAGCCAAGATGGTGACGCCAAAAAACCAAGATGGTGACAGCCAAAAAACCAAGATGGCGATAGCCAAAATGCCAAACTCAAGGCTTTAAAACCGTAGTCCACAAACCAATGGGTGACGTTGCGGCAACTACATTCATTTCTTATATACAGTCTATGGCTGTATCCTGTTTTCTGTACAAAGCTCAAAGTGTAAACAGGACACTTCTGTTTTAAAAGAAGGTAGTATGCTGGATTTCTTGGTTGGAGACGTTAAATTCCTGGAGTCTCCGCAGGTCGCTTATCAACTTCTCCAGGGTGTTTGCCCAAATGTCGGACTGTTCCTTTAAGAGTTTAACAACACCTAACGAACGGTAAGTCCACAAACCAATGGCTGACTTCACGGTGACTACATCCACTTCTTATATACGGCCTATGTTTGTAATTTATTAAACATATTTATGGGGCTGGCACACTCTGAATGATTCACAGCTGTAGCGTTCTCCCAGTATGCACATAATAAGTGAATCTCTGTGTGTGATTGTATGTTTATGCGTACATCTGTGTCCAGGGGTCTAACCCAATTTCAAACCTGTCAAAATATGTGTGTGGATGTGTGTGTGATAAACTAAACACCTTGAACTAGGTTATCATCTCTGATTTTCCTGTGCATGTAGGACAGGTGGGTAAATAAAGACGTGTGCATGGGGGAGACTGGAATGTATAATTTTGTGGGAGTCTTTCACATGGAGGTGGAAATAACATCTGCAGATTTGCTTCAGAGGAGACGTTTGAGACAGTATGATTATGAGGTTTGAGTATGTCGGGATGAAGAGATGATGGGGTTAAGGGGCTCAATATGTATGTATGTGTGTGTCTTGGTGTGTGTGTGTGTGTGTGTGTGTGCACTGACCTTCCTATCCAACAGTGAACTTCAGCATTGTTACACATTCACCCACACAATTCCTTAGTCAAGAGTGGACATTTTAGAGGTCCTCTGTTGTGTGTGTCTTGGGATGGATTGTAAATGGAGCGTAAATCCTTTCTGTTATTGCAGTTGTCCCCCTTTCTCTTTTGTCTCTTTATTAAGTGCATATATTTTTTGCTTGTTGAAACATGTGAACATGTCTTTGCCTCAATTTCCTATATCAAATTTACATCTGTCCCTGCAGCCCGTTCTCACTAACAAGTCGTCGAACACAGCAGCTTGGTCTACGCGTCAAACTATGATGCTCTACGTGGCTGTAGTCATGGCAGGAGGTGACAGTCAGGTGACGTAGTATAAATATAGAGCGCTAAAGTCTGCATAGGGAGGACGTTGTGGTGGATTGATAGGTCAAAAGACACTTTCACCCAGGAGGCTGGTGTTAGCGTACCGTATAAACTGTCGTATTTGACAAGTTGGGATTGAGACCTTGTTGGTCCCTGCCCGATCAATTCTTCCCTTTGAATTTTTATGTAACGTCTGAATTTTAAACCCTGCACCCCCAAATATACCCTTCTCTTCCCACTTTGCAGCTATGTAGTGATATAATGCCCATTGATCATGCATGGGGAAGTATTTCACAGAGGTCAGAGGTCAAGGTCAGCCCCACAACAGCCTAAACCAACCCTAAAACTGTATATATTACCTCTCTCAAGTACAAGGCAATGTACAGTTTTCACAGCTCCTGTCATCTTTAGGCCACCTTGTCATGAGGTGTTCTATAACATGACTACCATTTCCATACTAATGCAGGATAAACACAGTATGGGGCACCGCTTGCAATGTTAGAACCCCTGATCAAATGTAGGGGGAAGATTAAGAGTGTGACACTTCAACTGTAGAGGAGCCTATCAGGCAGTGACGTTAAGTGCAAGAGGGACTTAAACTCATTGTCTCGCTCCCATTGGAAATATAAGGGCTAAAACTGAGTGGACCATGTCTGATACACGCTTTGATGGACTGCCGCTGCAGAATTTCAATTGAGCCCAATTTCCATTTCTGTCCCTCCATCCTTTACTTTAATTTATGTCTCTAACCCTAGTCTCCTTTTTTTTCTTTTTACCTCTGCTTTCTTCCCTGTCCATCTTTCCCTTCCTCCCTCCCTCCCTCATCTGACACTTTGTGTAAATTTCAGAATATTCTGGAGAGTCAGATTGAGCTGGCATGAAATGGGATTAGCAAAAGAGACAATTTCCACTACAGAATCTCTCCCTCTTTGCCACTCAGTTCTGTCAAAGCCCCTCAGGAAAAGCTGGTTTTGTTCCACTGTGTCTTCCTTCCTCACTTCTTCATTTCCCAGACAGCCATGCGATATCTTACTGTAATGGATCGCTTGCCTGCATGTTTCCTTTAACTTCCAACATGAAAAACACAGGTTTGACCACAAGATTACGTACATCACTGAGACACGTTCACTGTGGGGGAGACGGTGCTGATGGAACGACACTTTTAATGACCAGTTTTCTATGTTAATTGTCTCACGCTGGTCCTTCCCCTCTCTCCTTTCTCCAACCTTTTCTCCTTCCCTCCGGTCTGATCCAGCGAGTCCTTCTATCGCTCCAGCTCATTAATTCACACGCTAATCAATTAGCAGGTATTAACTCACAATGACTAACTAATGCTGAATGGAAGATTACAACCTGATTGTGGAATCTAAAAAGGGAATTAATGTAGTGGTGACACGCACAGCGGTATGGCACAGGTGTTTAGATTTGGTTTGTGTTGCAAATTTACAACGCATTCTCATTCCCAACTCAACAAACACTGTGCCACTGCTAGTCACATGCGCATCTGCGCTGTGAGTAAAGCCTCATCCACACCAGGAATGTTAGGAGCGGCTGCGTTACCTGTTGTTTTTTATTTCAGTGTCTGTGTTAACAGGTTAGAGCAGACACACTGCCCGCGTGAGACGCGCCTCTCAGCTGCGCGCATTTCACAGCAACAACAGACAGTGAAAGTGATCTATTGACTGTATATTGACATCATACCAGCACAATTACCACAGTTTTGATATCTATCTGTAGAATATGTTACAGACATGAAAAAAAAGCAAAGACTTATTTTTAAATCAACACTTCCTGCTTTCATTTCACATTAAAAGCCCTCAAGCATTTTTTCTGTGGACAGAATTCCTTCATTTGTTAACATGAGACTTTTATTCTGAAATATGTGCAGGACAGTGATCATGCAGTGACTTGGAGAGCTCCATGAATGAATATAGTACGGAGTTTTAATTGTGGATTATTACTATTATTTACAAATTAACACACGCTTCTTAACCTTTCTCTGTCTAAAAAAATATAAATGATATTTATAGTGAAATGAAATGGCCATTAAAAGGCAAACTCTATGTAGACAGAAAGAGCTGACTTGTTGAGTAGACAGCAGCAGCTGCAGCAGCAGAAACACAGCTGAAACGCATCTGGTGTGAACACCCTCTCCACATTTAAGGGTAGGCTTAAGACTTTCCTCTTTGATAATGCTTATAGTTAGGGCTGGCTCAGGCTGCCTTGGACCAGCCCCTAGTTAAGCTACTATAGGCCTAGACTGCCGGGGGACTTTCTATGACACACTGAGCTCCTTTCTCCTTCTGTATGTATGTATGTATATTTATATCCCATTCATTGTTACTAACTTAATTTCTTCCCCGGAGTCCTTGTGCTTTCACGTCTCGCAGGTATCCATGGATCGGGGTTACACCTCTCCTCTCTCAACCCAACCGGTCGAGGCAGATGGCCTCCCACCCAGAGCCCGGTTCTGCTCTAAGTTTCTAGCCACTAAACAGGGAGTTTTTCCTGGCCACAGCGCACCCCAAATGCAATGCTCTTGGTGGGATCTCTTGGCTAGACCTGCTCTATATAAAAAGCGTCTTGAGATAACTTCTGTTATGATTTGACGCTATATTAAGACTAATTGAATCGAATTGAATTGAATTGAGTTTAAGCTTTCAAGCTGGCCACACCCAAATCAGTGATGTCACCTCAGGTGCTTCCTTTCAGCTGAAACACCTGTAAAATGCAATTATGAAATTGTAAATCAAAGAAGAAGGTATCATTGCATATAAATATGCTGATGCAGAGACAAAAAAACTACTAAAGAACAGGTGTCCCATTAGAAGAAGCAGACAGAATAACAAATCATTGAAAGTCATGCAGCAGTCTACAATAAAAGCAACGTGGTTATTAATTGTAACGGTAAAAATGCAGACGGCAGTGCTGCCGCTGATGCTTCGGATCAGACTGTAAAAACTGTTGTTACTGTGAAATATACCACTAGAGATGTTCTTTAATTAGATTTTAGATAGCACTTAAAACTCGCCAAAACATTCCTTTACCAAGACACACTGGGTTTTTACAGCACCACTTTGTCTCAGAGAGTTGAAATGCTGTTCTGTGCGTTGATCTACGAGACTGCAGGGAGTTCTGCTGGAGTTCATTACGATGACTTATACTGGGAAAAGATCCCTTCTCTGCTCTAATGGACATTCCCCTTGAATTACACTGGCAGGCTGCTCTACAGTAAATACTCCCTAATACCTGAGTTAGTGAGTGGGTGCTTGTTTGTGTGTGTGTGTGTGTGTGTGTGTGTGTGTGTGTTTGAGCCGGGAAGAGCTTCTCCAAAGTCTGGTTGACAGCTCTACCTATGGCTGCATGAAATATAAGCTGCCATAGTGACAAATGGGCTTTTGCATGCGTGTGTGTGTGTTTTTGTTGGTATGTATGTCTGACAGGAATAAATTCTGTGCATCATATAATCAAGCAAAGTTCACATGGTGTTTGGGTGTGTGAATGTGCAATTTGCACCTGTCACACATGCGTGGAAAGGTTGCGTTTTAATCAGCAGCAGTGCGAAAGCATTTGCATTTGCGTGCTATAAGACTGAAATGTACAGACGGAGCTGAACGACTTTTAATAATAACCAACAATACAATAAAATACAAATAGCTGTTTGTAATTATAAAACAATTATTAGTAACCTTTTATTTTTTTTCCCGCAAAAGCTGCCTTCAAAGCCCAACCTTCCTATCTAACCAAATATATCTTTGTGGATGAATGTTACGTGCCGTGCTGTGTTGCATGTATGTTGTGTTTTTGTGCCCTCTACTCTGTCTAAGTTGCCAGTGTTCTGTGGTTGCGTCAGTGGTTGACGGATGTGCTTTAAACTTTGTAGTGTTTAAGATTGTATTATTCATACTAGTATTTTGGGTTTTCCCCTAGAGCTGGGACAAACCACCCATCTCCCGATTCAATATGTATTGCAATTTTTAAGTATTGTGATTCAATATTACGATTTAATTAGATTTTTTTTTTTTATTTAACACCAGAAGAAACACACAAAGTTTAATCATACACTTCTATATTGTATCATTGCTGATAGGAGACGATAACAATTACATTCTGATCACAGTAGTACACTATCTATTAACAGTTTATTGTTGCACACATTATAACATGTTTTATGCTACATTAAGTATCTGTTAATAGTTACCAAATGATGTATAAACTTTTAAGAAATCATTTGTAAAACATCTATAACCATTACATAGATGGATGGACCTGAAACTATTATTAACCATTGAAAAATACTAAATATTTATCTAATTAATGTTTATAAATGCTTTACAAAGTATTTATTAACCATTTAACAAGGCTTTATAATCATCAGTTGCAACTTTATAATAGCCATCCAAATAATGTTGAACAAACATTTGGTCTATCTATCGCTGTAATGTTCATAAATGTTTTACGAACAATGTTTTAAAGGTTTAGAAATAATTTTGTAATCATTAACAATTACATACTATAAATGTTATAATGTGTGCAATGATAAACTGTTAAAATATCAAATTTTTGTTTAAAAAACATTTATAAATGATGGTTATTATAAAGTATTACCTTTTTTTTTTTTTTTTTAGAACTGACCTTTTTTTTTTAACTGATGAGTGTTAATTAATGGACCCAGCAGTAGACCGACTGAGGGGGTGAAATACTGCCGCCCATTTGTTTGGAACATGTGGCCAGGCATTACATCTCGCACCACGAAGAGGACATTTATGAAAATTAGATAATCACTTCTCAGATACATACAGAGAGAAAATTTGTTTGCTTCAGAGAAAGACTTGTGTTACCAAGACTCTTGTTTCCATGTTGTGAACTTCAAACTGATGCACACAGGGACATATGGATGCAGTCATACACATAAACACAATCATTTGTACCAGCTCACTTCATCAGTGTGCATTGTACTGTAAATAACTGCACAGTTAGCGAGGGTTTGATTAGCGTAGGTGTGTATGTATGGTGGGTTTAATTAATACTTATGATGTGATATCTGTTGTTGTATTTTAGGTACAATGTGCTGAGACAGGTGTTGTGATGAGTATTTGCAGTATATGTGATGTTATTCTATTGTGAGACATCAGCGAGACAGTAAAGGACTTGTTTTGGCATATAGAGTGGCATTTAAAAGCAGACTGCAGTCTATTTGGGTGCACCATCATTAAAAGCACATCAAAGCATCAGCAGAGGACTAAAGCAAAACAGACTAAACTAAACTCAAGGCCCGATGTTTTGGATGATAACTTCCTCCAACAACAAAACAGAACACCAATTACTGGGATGCTGTAAGATGCCCAGAGAAGTATCTTGTAGTGAAGCTGAATAATAGATACTGACACACCTTGATATCAACTATTCTAACTGATAACCAATAGTTTCAGCTTTGACTGAAGTATAATTTCAGCTTAATATTATATGTGTACTACAAAAAAATGCAATTCTTGCAGAAAACTCCAAATGTCAAAAGTTTTTGACACCAAATCACAGCATGGCTTTTTCTATGGTGTTCGTCAAGGTCTTGGTGTCTTAATGTGGTATTTTGGAGGAATTATTGATAATTTTTATGTCAAATGGTAAAAAAAATGGTTAAATTTAGCACCAAATATGTCTAACAAATGGTATCAACCCAAAAATTGCAACAACTTCTGACACATAATAGAGCATGATAATGACCATACTTACATCATAATGTTGCCCTGATACACTTTCACCATGTATTTTAAATACTTAATTAATTGCAACTTTGTTCAAAAAAACAACATAAAAAAATCTTCCACTAACCCTCTAACCAAATAATCTGGTCAGCCTCACAGCTGGCAGCTACTGTCAACACACCTGCAGGAGAAGAGGAGGCAGTATCAGTTGAGGAGCAGATGGAAGATTACAACATCACCACTTCACCAGCGTAAAAACACAAGGCCAGAGTAATAGCCAACTGCGCCTGTTTATTGTATTTTGTAGTGTTTGTGTTTACCTGCTCAGGGATGGCAGATGGAACAAACATAAAACTAGAGGCCTGTGCTTCATTTGTTAGACAACTGTCAACAGAAGTGAAAAAAACAAAACCACATCCAGTATTTATGTACCTTAGTCAGATATTGGGGTGTAAAAGACACAGGGTTTTTAAAAAGTTACACTGCCATCATTTGGTGCTACAATATCAAAGCAATTTTTTTTTTTTGCTTGAAAATCATTTTAGGTTTTAAAGTCTTATTCAGCCACAGACCCATGTGTAAATTTTCATTCCTAGTATAAATACTTTATATAAGTATAAATAAGTCTCTAGATAACTGGCTGCTCAACCTGGTCTCACCAAATGGAGTATGAATGACACAACAGTTATTTCGGCGTGTCATTTCATGCCTTGTAGTCTGGACTGACTGCAATGTAAACACATCCACATGAATATGCTACACACAGAGATAGTGATTTAGAATAAGACATGAGAAAGTTTGCTTACGGTAGGCAGGTCCAACAAACACAGGACTTTCAACCAGGGACCGATGTTCCTGTCCCAAATTGTTGAGTCTTTTGAAGTTACTGTAGTGACGTTTGTTTTCCGGACCTATGTTACGTTGTTTACATACATATTTTAAGCCCCACCATGATGTTTTTCCTAAACCTAACTAAGTGGTTTTGTTGCCTAACGGCGTGTCAACACTGGGAACGTCAGCAGCATGTGGAAGCTGCGGAATCGTTTGTTTTTTATATTTCGCCGCCCGTGTTAACAGGTTTGAGCAGCCACAAGGCCCACATGAGACACATGTCTCAGCTGCGTGTCTTCGAGGGATTCGAGGTCTTGCCTATTTTTACCGCGAGCCGTGCACGGTAAACAGCAACAACAGACAGTGAAAGGGATCGTTTGACAGCAATATTACTACAGTTTCGATGTCAGTATCTGTAGAATATGTCACGGACATGAAAACAAGTAAAGATTTATTTTTAAATCAACACTTCCTGCTTTCATTACAAAATAAAGGCCCTCAAGCGTTTTCATTTATTAACATAAGGCTTTGATTCTCGCAGCAGTTCAGCGAGAAAACAGCGAGTTCAACATAACGGATTACGTTTGTCTTTTACGTGTCAGAAATACCTTTGTAAGTCTGCGATCGGCCGCAGCAAGTGACATAGTGCAACGAGCGACACGCAGAGCAAGGGACGTAGTATATTTAGAGAGAGTGAATGAAAATGCATTGAATACAAATTTTATTGAATAATAACGGGTATAATAAGCAAGACAGTCCACTACTGGTGGACGGGAAGGTTAGGTGGATGGGTCTAACAAACACCAGACTTTCCCCGAGGAGACCGCTGTTCATGTCCCGTGTGTGTAATTTTTACTAAGCCGAACACAGTAGTTTTGTTGCCTGTCTCTAACTTAGTAGTTTTCTTGCATTTTGGTTTTGTTTTGTTTCATTGTCGTAGTCATTTTAAGCCAACCCAAGATGTTTTTTTAACTAAACCTAGCCAAATAGTTTTGTTGCATTTTCATTTTGTTTTGTTTAAATTTACAACGTTTATCACATGTTTAAAATAATAGTATATACTTAATAATTACTAAACCTAAGGTATAAAATAGGCTTAAATGTGGTAAAACTTGCCAAGTGGCATCTTGCCCTCCAACTCTAATCCTTAGTCTTTTATCTTTAGTACACAGACACACACACACACACACACTCTCTCACACTCTCTCACACACACACACACACACACCAAATGTGCCCTTTGAGAACCAGCAGTAATTTAAAGTTGTTAAGATACTGATCGGTCTCTCAGGATGGCAAGACAGCAGGATGCAAAACACAGTCTGACCCTTCAATCTGTATGTGTGTGTCCGTGTGTGTGTGTGTGTGTGTGTGTGATAATAAAAGAGATGGTTTGTGAAATGAAAAAAAGCAAAACTGATCATTTTTGTTGTGTACATGTTTGTGTCTACGTGTGCTTGTTGGATTGTGTGTGTTTAGGCTATTAACATGGCAGTCAGTGTGTGACAGAGATGGATCTAGTGGTCTTTCTGCGATCAAATCACAGTCAGGGAGAGAGAGAGAGAGAGAGAGAGAGAGAGAGAGGGAGGGGTATGTATTGCAGAGTTAGTGGGAGTACAGAATAAATGCATTAGTTTGTGCGCCCTTGGTAGCTCTATCGATTTTTACCGTTTTCACAAGGGCATCTTCTGCTGGTTGTTATGACAGAGAAAGGGGGCACTGCAACAATCCATAAACTACATAATTCAACAATTCAAACTTCAAACTAAATTGTCTAGTAAATTTAATTACTGATCAGTGCAGAAACCCATGTGCATTCCTCATATCAGCATTCCAGATTCATCTGTGACATTTGTCAGCAAAGTCATGGCAATGCATTTCAAATGTGTTTTTGAGCCTCATGCTTACTTTTTATGCAAAATTTTGTGTGCTATTACTGTTGATGTTTGACATGCTGTATGGGCTGCAGAAGAAGGGGGGCCTCGGCCTGAGTAACTTTTGGACTCTGACATAATATTTTATAAGGGCTGTCAATCAATTAAAATATTTAATCGCATGATTGTCCATAGTTAATCGTGATTAATCACAAATTAATCGCACATTATCATTTGTTCACAATGTACCTTAAAGGGAGATTTGTCAAGTATATAATACTTTCATCAACATCAAATGTATGTATATGAATTATTGGAAATCAATTAACAACACAAATGACAATGACAAATATTGTCCATAAACCCTCACACCTTACTGCATTTAGCATTAAAAATATGCTCAAATCATAACATGGCAAACTGCAGCCCAACAGGCAACAACAGCTGTCAGTGTGTCAGTGTGCTGACTTGACTATAACTTGCCTCAAAGTAAATGTGATTATCATAAAGTGGGCATGTTTGTAAAGGGGAGACTCATGGGTACCCATAAAAACCCATTTTCATTCACATATCTTGAGGTCACAGGTCAAGGGACCCCTTTGAAAATGGCCATGACAGTTGTATATAGTTCAAATTTAGCTCAAGTTTGGTAACTACAAGCTAATGTGACATGGTTTATACCAATGGATTCCTTAGGTTTTTTCTTGTTTTATATGATACCAGTATCATCACTCTAGCTTCAAAATTGAGCCCGCCACAACCTAAGAGTCGCAAGTTGCATTAATGCGTTATCACGTTAACTTTGACAGGCCTATTTTTTATGAATAGAAGCCTGAATTGGATCAGAGTTTCATCTCAACACTTGTACTTTAAATGAGCCAAACGATATTGGCCCCTGTCGCCTATTCCCACAGACTGCTGCCATGCAATTTGACTTTTACTCATCATGTGCATTGTTAATCAGCAACATTGATTCGGAACCATGGACAGCAGTGTGTTGTGTTTAGAGAGTGCATGTGTAGGCGCTGTCCGTAGTGCTGAAACAGAGTGGAGGAGACCGATAGAACACAGTTTCTTAGTTTGGTTTGCGTTTCGTGGTTTTGAAGAGCAAGAGAGAACGCAATGAAAGCCCCAAACAGCTGTTTCTACGCGCTAAAAACAGCTGTTTCTACGCATTACAAACAGCTGAAGCACGACCATGATGTTGAAATTTGTGGTTTGAGTTAAACAATATTGATTGCCTTGCAATATGGTGCAGACATTCATGTCTCCCTCGGGATGAATTGTAATAAGTTTGGTGATCCTCTGACATTTCAACTAGTAGCTAAATACTTGCCCTGAACTTTGGTTTATGACCAAATACCTGTAAAACTAATGACATCACCATTAGCATCAGCTGTACTCTGTGTTTCGTGCAGATATAAGCATTCTAACAGGCTACAATAAGATGAAACACTATACCTGCTAAACATCATCATTTTAACATTATCATTGGGAGCAGGTTAGCATGCTGACATTTGCATTTACCTCAAAGCACCACTGTGCTTACGTACAGCCTCACAGAGCCAGTGGTATGGCTGTAGACTGGAGTTATCAGATATTTCGGGAGGGTTCACATTTACTTTCATAGATGGTTTAGATAATAAAGGGCAAGGTTTTGTTTCAACCTGAGAGGTCATCTCATGTTGCTCTACCTACTGGACTTCTTAAATGTGTTGCCTCAATCCCAAAACTCAGTAAAGTGGTTAATACATTCCATTTTCATTCCCCTGCTTCCCCTCAGGCCTTGCCCTTTTGCTCTGCAAGTACTCAAGTGACATATGGTGCTACATATTGTGAATTGCCGGGAGGCTCTCTCACACTCAGTCATAGTGGTTGCTGACTCTTTGTCCATCCTCGGCTTGTGGCCCACTGGTTAAGAAAAGCAGGTGTAGATAGTATGTATGCTTCATGAAAGCATTACGAGCCAAGAGGGAATCCTTGTAGTCATTTTAGATAGTTATACCTCACCTCAGTGTCCAACTGTAATAGCAATAATCCTACTGAAGGCAGCCCCGTATTGTCGTGAGCGTATTAACTAAAATAACGAGCTTCACCTTCACTCTGTCTATGGAATTAAACCTGGCTGAAAGACACATATGGTAGACAATCAAAGACTTGATGGGATGAGAGAAGGCTATAACCCTGGACCACCCTAAAGCAGACTAGATAGGAAAGAGCAGTTAAAACAGTCTATAATTGGTCTGAAGGCCGTCAAATCCAGATGGGTGTGGTAAACTGAACCGCTAAGGTGACTTACACTAGATGATCTATCTTCTATGTATGATGGGACTGAGTATTAACGAGGAGCAGTTATTTGGGCGGGTGGGCTGACCGAGTCAGGTGATGAGGTGAGAAGGGGAAAGCCAATACCGACGTCTGGTGGGCAGGTCTTTCCCACTGTCATGGCAGTACTATTTCAGTATAGACTTGAGGGTTTGATGCCAATGTTCAAGTGCACCTTGTGACTCAGGGTGGTACGCACTTGACACAGAATGAGTAGGGAATCCCCTTCCCCTTGGGGACAAACACAGTAAGTCTTGATGCTGTATGCCACACACAGAAAACGTGCAAACACAAAAATCCAACCTCACAAAAGCGAACTTCCTCATAAACCTGCCTAACCCCAGACTATACCTACTTAGCTTCTGGTGCTTTCCAGGCTCGAGGCGACTTTAAAGGCAAATTCAGCGGCCGAAACCCTGAACGCCTACCCCCGCCGGAGAACTTAATCTCCACCCGGGATTCGCCCCGAAAACAACAAAGGAAAAAATAATAAATGAGCGTCTGAAGGAACCGAACACAGTCCACACAGGGAGTGTCCAGCTGGACTGTGTTCAGTCATTCCTTTGGACGCTCATTTCTTATTTTTCCTTTGTTGTTTTCGGGGCGAATCCCGGGTGGAGATTAAGTTCTCCGAGGAAGCTGCATACAATAAAATGAGGTTAGAAACAGACATACAAACTCCAATACCCACTGAGCCTGACGCGGGCGAACAAACCACAGTCTTTGGCTATCACAACAACTCCGTCTTACGTATTCCTCTACCAAAATCCCGGGACAAGTCCCCAACTGTTCTGACGAGAAAGTGCGCCGAGTGTGGGGATGTAGTTTAAAGACCGACAGAGACACACTACGGGCGGGCGGGCGGGCAACAGATACAAGGCTTTCATCCAGGAGACCGTTGTTCGTGTCCCATGCATCCCGTTACAATCACCTGTTTGTTTGTGTCCCATGTTCACAACGTTCAGTATAACTTTCACTGTACAAATGTAGTAGATTTAAGCCCAACCATGTCGTTCTTTCCTAAACCTAACTATAGTGGTTTTGTTGCCTGAACCTTAAGTTACGCCAAGCGTTACTATAGTGGTTTTGATAACAAAAATAGTGTGACACTTAGGGTCGTGACACTAAGGGGCGTGACAAAGCGGCGGTATGTGATGAGTTGGGATGAGAGCATGTTGGAAAAACCCAGCCCAGTGTTGCAAACTCTTTTCCAATGAAAGTATCTAGCAGCGTAAACAACCAACATGGCTAGTATTAGCTTGTGGAAGACTGTGATGCACAATCGGTGCACAGGCAAGAGTGCTCACAGACAGGTAGTGAGTAGCCCATCCAATCATTTCATTCGGACCGAATGTGTGTGTGTGTGTGTGTGTATGCGTTTGTTACTTATTTTTCTACTTCCCTCTGTTCGCTGGTATTCAATCCTAATCTAAGTGGGCGGGGTGATTGTGATGCAGAGAGAAAACGATTAAAAGAAAATGAGATAGAGCAAGAGAAAGAAACCAATTTCACAGAAATACTCTGTTCCTTTTGGCAAGACCAGTGTTTCTATTGATCCATTACTCCAAAATGTCACTAATCTCTTTACCATAAAGTCAGCACGAAGTGAAGGAAAAGTTGGAAAAGAAAATGGAATAAATTTGCCTGCATGAGGTGTACAAAGAGTACAATTCAATTTCCCAGTGTCCGTTGTAATTTAGTGGATTGCTCAGGAGAAAAAACAAACTCTATTTCAGGGTGTACTTTTTTCCTTTTTTTGAACATTCAAATGTCCAACACTGACCCACTGCTGCACGTAGTGAGTGATAATGTAAGTTGTCTGCGTGTAAATATTTTGTTGTCATTTAAAAAGTCACAAAAAGGTTTCTCTGGAACGGAACGGATGAACGGAATACTTCATCAAAATAAGCCTAATCAAGTGGACATTACTTTCATTTGTTTTCCCTGACATAATACAACTTTTTTCGACTGATGCTCTTGCAATTGAGGATAAATGGATTTATTTTCCTTTTTAAGCTCTGTTGTGTATATATAACTTAATCATTTTAATATTTATTCTAATTTATTTAGTCAGGTAAATCCCCTTGATATTGTGATCTTATAGGGAGATATAGGGAGACTTGAGTAAAAAATAACATATATCAGGGCTGTCAAAGTTAACGTGATAATAACGCGTTACTGCTTTGTTTCTGATTGCACTGATTTCTTTGACACATTAACGCATCGCGTGATTTTTAGATTGTAGCGAGCTCTGTTTTAAAGCCAGATAAGAAGAAGATACTGGCATCATATGAAACACAGAAAAACCTAATGAATCCATTGGTACCAACCATGTCACACTAGCTTGTCAAAGGACACTAAATAACGTTCCAAAGTTATACTAAATTTTGGCGAGGAAAAACCGTCATGGCCATTTCCAAAGGAGTCCCTTGACCTCTGACCTCAAGATATGTGAATGAAAATGGGTTCTGTGGGTACCCACGAGTATCCTCTTTACAGACATGCCCACTTTATTATAATCACATGCAGTTTGGGGCAAGTCATAGTCAAGTCAGCACACTGACACACTGACAGCTGTTGTTGCCTGTTGGGCTGCAGTTTGCCATGTTATGATTGGAGCATATTTTTTTATGCTAAATGCAGTACCTGTGAGGGTTTCTGGACAATATTTGTCATTTTTTGTGTTGATTGATTCCAAATAATAAGTACATACATTTGCATAAAGCAGCATATTTGCCCACTCTCATGAGTATTAAATACTTGACAAATCTCTCTTTAAGTTACATTTTCAACAGATAGAAAATGTGCGATTAATTTGCGATTAATCGCAATTAACTATGGACAATCATGCAATTAATCACGATTAAATATTTTAATCGATTGACAGCCCTAGTAAAAAATATCACGATTTGGCTTTAAATAAGTTTGTTACATGAAGTTATATATGTTTAACGTTTAACATCAAATTAAAATGAGTCAATGTTGACTTTTGGTTTCACCCGTGGTGACCCATCCATCCCAAACTCCTCCCTACGTGCACTTCCACTATGACTACGATTAGAAACGTTTTTGTGATACGTCAAAAAACAAAACGTAATCTGGGAGAAAATAAGTTTCCCTCAAAACTTAATTTTCAATGCCGTTTTGTTGCCCAGTAACGCAATTTTTAGAAGACCAGGCTGCACATAAGTGTTGGAGAATTCAAAATATGTTGGCTTATACAGACTTCTGATTTACTTGTGAACATATTATTTTTCAAGCAATCATAACAATGCAAAAACTGCATAAAATGCCAAACAAAGTTTTTGAATGACAGGTATGACATCAGCTCTTTGAAGATGTAATGTGTGACCGGGTGTCTTGGGGCTTTGTGGGTTTTTGTGTCTGTACTGCTTTACGCTGTGAGATTCTGCAACATGTTTAAATGATCATGCCGAGAATACAAATCCACAGTGTTTGCCATACAAGTGTGTGTGTGTGTGTGTGTGTGTGCTCCTTCTTTATCTGTCTGTGCCTATTTCTGTGAGTGCATGTGTGTGTGTATAGTTCCTACCATCAGGTCTAGCAGATGTTATGCTGCTGGTGAAGATGACTATCACCCAGCACGATAATAAGGTCACGTCAAGGAGCGTGTGGATGCAGATGTCTACAAGCTGGTGTCAACCCGAGCTTTGCCAAGTGTAAAAACTGACATTCATGCAGTCCACACACGCACACGCACATTCACACAGAGATGGCACAAGCCTTCAGGGTTGTAGATCCATATGGTAGCGCTGGTAGGAGACAATTGTTGAAGGGATTTGTATTTGAATCCCTGTTTGCGTTTCCGCTGTGTAACATATGCTGTACACACACTCTAGTCAGTTAACTGTGAGACACTCAAAAAAAAGACCCCACTTGTGTTGGAATTTCTACAAAATATAACTAACTGACACACAGACAAATAAGGAACGAACGCAATGTTCCAAATTTCACTTAATGGCACTTAGTCGTGAGAACCCTTACGCCGGCTTTTAACTGCCGTCAGTGATCATAATATTAGAGTGCATGTCGCCATTCTGAATGGGCTTTTCATTGGGAAAACTTGAAAGGAGAGATTTTATCATGGTGAGGTTACTCACAGGACATGCATAATTGGACTATGTGGTTAATATTTTGCCTGTGTTGCCTTTGTTGGAGAGGATTTCTGCAGATTAACTGACAGGAACAACATTCCCACTGGTCCAAGAAACACTGTTCCTTTGAGTGACCTCGCACAATGTTGTGTTTTCGCACATGAATCGAATGCAGTTTGTCTGGCGACAATAAACATGTAGGAAATTATGATATGTACTGCAGTATATGAATTAAATTTCCATGGAAGCTCGAGATTCTGAAAAGCATGTCTGCCTGTATACAATACAATTACATTTAGTTAAACAGCCCGTTCTCATTCTCAGGGCGTCAAATACTGACGCCACACATGGCACTAAACACAGGTATATTCAGGCAGATAGTATGAGGAAAATCAAAGTTTTTTGAACATTACAGCATGTAAACATGTTCTAGTAAAAACACAAAATACACGTATGAACCTGAAAATGATCATGATATGGGACCTTTAAAGGAGGGAAAAAAAGCGTATTTTTTTTCCAAAATATGCCTTTTATTTTGAACCATCCAAAGGATTGTGTCAAACCACAATCCGTGCCCTCATCCATCGGATATCTTGGCCAAAAATCTGCTTGATGTGCAAGGAAAGGCCACTAGTGTGTCCAGCTGCTTTTTATAGCCTCATAATGCTGATGGAGCAGTTTCTAAACCTGCAAATTATCAGCTATAGAACCTTGAATATATACTGAAAAAACAAAGTTCGGAAACTTGTGTTTGGTGGATTATTTCTCTGTTGTTGCAATGCTAATTATCATTGTTTTTTACATTGTTGGAAAGCCTGTTTATTTACCTTCGCAATGATGTCCAACTTGTAAGGATCATGTATTTGTGGGATGAGCAGCACAGCTGATTATGTGGGTAGCGCCCAAGAAAAATTTGCCAAAATGCTGTGCCAATGGTAAACAATGTATTCTCATAAGGCTACCAGGAAGCCTGCAATGACTGCCCTTCACCATCAGGCCCATTGGCGCTGGTGTCGACAACACAGACAATGGAACCTGAACATGTGGGGGAATGTCATGTTCAGTGATGAGTCCAGGTTCTGTCTGCCAAAGTTGGATGGCAGGGTCAAAGTATGGAGACGACGTGGAGAACGCTATGCTGATTGTTGCACCGATGGAGTAACAGTTTTTGGTGGGGACAGTGTCATGGTGTACAAATTACATTTTTTTTACCGTGGTATCAAATTTGGTATCGTGGAAATACACTGGTATTGGACTACTAGATTTCTGGTATCGTGACATCCCTATGAGGTACAGGTTGGGATCAGTGTGAGGTACAGTATTGAGACCATATGTCATGATATCACCTGGTATTCCAGCTTTCCCAGTGTTTCCTCTGTTTTCCCTACCCTGTATTCTCCTGTGTGTTTTTCCTCTGTCTGTCTAATCTGTCTGTGTGGAAGTGGGTGTGGTCCTCCTTCTCCTCCTCCTCCTCCTGGGCGGTTGCTGCTGGCGCAGCTGACATCAATCATCCTATCAAGACAACCACCTGCAGTATGTCAACTCCGGTCTTCCTGCCAGTCATTGCCAGATCGTTCCGTCGCCCAGACTGGTTTGCCTACCTGTCAGCTGCCGCCGCTTCCTGCTATTTACCTGCCTGCTCACTCTCCGACGCCATTCCTTCACCTTGGATCTAGTGGATTCAACTAACTATCTGGAGGATCCCTGGAAGCCCCTGCCCTGTGCCCCCTCGATCCTTTAACTCCACATAGACTGTAGTACTGTCACGCCGGACTCCCAGGACCCCCTGCCCTGTCCGTAGTACATTTAATAATTTAATAAATCTTTTGTTCTTCCTTTTAAAACTCTCGTTGTGTGCTGCATTTGAGTCCAGGTTTTGTTACCCAGTACATAACACCATATTAAATTCAGCATCAGCTCTGTAAAGGTTCTCATTTGTCCAGGTCATTGGATATCTTGTAGTCTCACATCCAAGAGGCTTCATCAATATGGAACTGGTTGATGAAAATGTCCTCTTGACCAAACACACAAAGTCCAGTTGCTTTAAATTAACTACTTCACTTGTGTCATGTAAAACTAGAGGGTCCCAATGCTTTAAGAAGTCAAGGAGAGTACTCTGTTTTTTATTATTACATTATGCGCTGAATTTATTACATTATTCAACTCTTTTTTTTTGCTAAGTTTATAATGCAATAATGTTCTCATAATGTAATAACTAACATTATGAACAAAACTGTTATTACATTGTGCAATCAATGTTTTATTACATCATGCACAGTTATTACGTTGTGTGTTGCTACAGGACCTTTAAGATTTGAATCTAGGTTTTCATATACTGTAAAGGTACCCTGTTGAGTTTTCTTAAACAAAGCTACATTTACAATTCATCACCAATTAAAAACCTTCGGTCCACCCATTCTGTGTTGAATGCCTTTCCTCATAAACTTCATGAACTTCATGGCGTGTGATCGCCGCCAGCCGTTGATCAGTGTCACAGAATAAAACCCACAGCAGGAAGGTCTCTGTAAAAATGGGTATATCCCTACATGGAAAACTAATATTCTCCATCTTTAAAAACTCCAATGCGTGGGGATTTTCTTATCACTACTTGTATCAAATGTGACTTAGAAATCCTTGAGAAGCTAAATTTAGCATGGGTACAAAAAAGTCTCCGAGGATTATATCAAAAGCTGAGACGTTTCAATTCAGGGGGCTCTGGTTCGGCTCTTGTAACATTCAAAAAATTAAGTCCACAGACGTCCACGGAGGCACAGCGAGTCGTATACCTTGAAATCCACTGAAAAAGCCTGTCATGCTTTCCATTTTCCAATCAGCGGCGATGTCTGGCTACGTATTATTGCGGGAGAAAAACATGACTATCAGTGTAGGAACAGAAGCAGGGATCTGCTTTGGGCTTCCATCAGGGGCGCTTAAGCAATTTACATGGTGAACTAGTAAGTAACACTTTGAAAGCATCAGACAGGGGAAATAATGGAAAATGCAAATGGAGAGCAGATCATAGCGGCTATAGAAAGTGCACATGGACAAATCTTAGTATAGCCATTAGACTGATACATTAATGGAAATCCTACATGTAGAGGAACCATTTACACAGTGTGTGTTAGATTATGCCATTGAACAGCGTGTTGCACAACTCATCACGCTGTATATCCAATGCTTTGAACAACTGTTTCTTTCAAATGAGACAGAATAAATGTGGACACCAGCAGAGAGACAAGTGCATAAAACTTCCATTAAAAAGTATGCAGAAGTTAAAGGAATGCTATGTTTTGGATGCAGCTCTGACCAAATGGCGTATGAATAACCACTTTCTTAACTCATTGGCGTGTTATCACTAAGCATTTTTTTTGTTTTTCACGTATCATTTCATTCTGCGGCAATAGACGCTCAGAGTGCTGAAAGCGCTCCGAATTCAGGTGATGTAGTATGAAGTGTGAGAAAGTCCACGTCGGAAGGAGGTCGGGGCGGATTGGTGGATGGGTCAAACAAGCACAGCACTTTCACCAATGAGGCCGCTGTTTGCGTCCAGTGTGAAACCAGATGTCAACTGTTAACTTATTTACGTCAACTACTTAACTCGCATGACAAATGTCCTCGTCTAATCACAAACCATGATTTTCCTGAGCCTAACCAAGTAGTTTTGTTGCCTAAATACAACCAAGTAGTTTGAATTCACAACGTTAACCACAATGTGTAAAACAGCGACCGTGTGTCCATGTCCATCCCGGACGAGCCCCCCATTTGTTACGTTCCCCTCTGTTTAAGGTCCAGGGGATGGAGTGAGTAACAAAATAAATCTGTAAACCCAGGAATGAGAGGACTGGCACACGATTGTGTGAAACATAATCATACAATTTATTAACAAAAAGTATGATAACAAAAATGTACAAACAACAAATGAAAACTAATCTCTTACTGAAAACGGGAGGTAAGTACACAACTAAATTATTATAGCCGTAACCATTAATATAACAGTCAAATTAAAGCTACTGCTTAGAAATGCACCGCAAAACAACCTGAAGGTGCTCAACTTAAATCTACCGCTCCACAGACAGTGAATGATCAGGGAGTAAAACAATGTTACACTACTGCTCCACAGAGACAGCAAACAATACAACCTTAAACATCACGAAGTTTAAAGCACACCCGTCAACCACTGACACAACCACGCAACACACAGTCTCGGAGATACTGCAGATTGGCACTGGGCAACTTCTCCTCCGTTCTCCTGCCGTTATATACTCCGCCCTGATTACTGATCAGCCGCAGCTACGCACACTCATCCCTCACAGCTTCACAAGGGGGATAGGGCGCACCTGAGAGACACAGGAGAAGAGAACAAAAACAACAACCTACCACTGCACGTAACAGGCGCCTGGATATTACTGGAAGCCCCGGGGCTAAGGACATTTTGGAGGCCCTTCCCTCCCTTCACAATATGCCACGGTAACTTAAATTCAGAACCCCCGTAAATGGACAGCGACAAAGATCTATCTATCTGGCATGGAGAGGAGGTCGTGTTGCTCTGGCTCTATTTATCTGTCATGGAGAGGACGTCGTGTTGCTCTGGCTCTACCTATCTGGCGTGGAGAAGAGGTTGTGTTGCTAAGGCTCTATCTGGTATGTGTGGAGAGGAGGTCGTGGTGTGGAGAGGAGGTCGTGGTGTGGAGAGGAGGTCGTGTTGCTCTGGCTCTATCTGTTTGGCGACGCCTGTAAGCTGCTTGACATCCTCCTGGATCCACCTTCTCACCTATATTCACATTATACGTATTATTTTTTGTCATATGGATTGTCTATGTTGTATTTTCATTATGTTGTTACTCTGTACACACGACATCTATTGCACGTCTGTCAATCCTGGAAGGGGGATCCCTCCTCTGTTGCTCTTCCTGAGGTTTCTTCCATTGTTTTTTCCCTGTTAAAAGTTTTTTTGGGGTTTTTCCTTATCTGATGAGAGGGTCGTACTGTGAAGGACATAGGGTGTCGTATCCTGTACAGATTGTAAAGCCCCCTAAGGCAAATTTGTGATTTTGGTCTATATAAATAAAATTGACTTGACTTGACTTAAGATATTATTCTATTTACTTTGTAAATTTCTATTCACTTTGTAATATTCTATTTAATTTGTAATATTCTATTTAATTTGTAATATTCTATTTACTTCATGGAAACTTTTCCAACTGCCTAATCTACTTCTTTACACACTCAGCATGTTCCACATTAAACATACACACAACATTTTGCTAAACACAGCTTCCATTTGTTGCCAACGTGGTGAATTTGGGTCGATATGAAATCTGGTTTTGCATTGGCACGCAAAATGATCTCGGTGTACATTATCAACTTCAACTCAGAAGACTGCAGTAACGTATAGTCTCCACTATCGTCGTATGTGGTTCAGATCACTGTTCCCACTAACCGCCACTGACAACCATAACCACGCAGAGTTTAAGGTTAATTGATGTCTTCGTTTGGAGGCTCGCTGAAGTGTGCTTGGTGATTATTGACGTGCTGCATGCGGTGCACTGAAGGGTGTTTGTTACTAATTGATATCTTGGTATGGATTCAGTCTTGCATTCAAGTGTGTGTGTGTGTACATGCATGCATGTTCATCTGTGTGGCCGGTGTGATCTGTGTGAGATATTAATTGATGACTTGCTATGGGAGCTCCAAGAAGGCTTGAGTGCTTCAGTAGCACTCAAAGGGATATTAATGAGATTGGTAGTGACAATGTACAGCACACACACACACACACACACACACACACACACACACACACACACACACACACACACACACACACACACACACACACACACAGTACTCATACCTCAGTTGTGTCTAACAGCATTAACAACAGGCTGTCATTTCAAATTAAAATGGCTAAGTAGTTCATTAAAGTAAAAGCTTTCAAATTATATTTTAATATTTGGCATAGAGAATCAATATTTTCATTGTTGGGATGTTGCAAAACATAATGTACAACACTAACAAGAGGCCTAATGACAAATTAGTGGCAGCACTTCCTGTTTTCGGGTGACTGTTGAGCCATTAGTGCATCGCTTTCCAATTAATGTGACTTTTCATGACCCTACAAGGAAAGTGTGTATAACAATCAGTTGAAAAGGGAATTTTACATGGATTTTTACCATTACATCCCAATTCACCTCTAAAACCAGAGCTATGGGATATTTCAGCCTTTTAGGGGGCTGAATGAGTGAGATTCACAAAGTTGTGGCAATGCAGTGGGAGGGGGGACGGTAACGATTTTAAGCAATCCCTCAAGATTAACATCCTTTTTTGTGATTTATGACTTGTGTCTTTGCCGCACACATCCAACAATCCTTGCAATCTGGGGTCTGCCAGTTTGAGTCGAGTCGAGTATGTCGTCCGCAGCAAGGCCTTTACAGGCTCGCCGACTGCAGATCACTTTTGCTGCTCGATATACTTAACCTGACCTTCTCAGATGGTTTGTTCCTCAGAACCATCTGAGAAGCCGTCATTGGAAACTGTTTGGAAAAGGGCAGGCACTTTCAAAAAACACTTGGCAGGTGATTGGATGAACCATCTGTCAATCAAACTAAAACACAAAAACATCACCTTCAGCGCCGTTCTTTGCTCTTCTTTCAACAAAGAAATAGTCTCAACTTCCGATATAACTGATGCTATCGCAGCATCTACGCTAACCTCTTTATTGTTGGATAGAACTCACTGTCTCAGGTCTCACAGGATGCTGATTGGTCCGTTGTCTGGCGAGCTGGACTCAAACAAATTACTTGAAGCCTGCCAAAATGGATGTTCATGTGACATTTGATACCATGCTTCTCGCGTGACCTCGTGACATTGGGAGAATCCAGTTGCCGTGCAAGGTTGGCACATACTACGACACAACCAAACTATTCACTTTCCTGTAGTCAACAAGCGGCACTTCCAGGGGCTAAGGAATCTCATATTGTAAAAACCGAGACTTTCAAGTCTTTTATATTACAAAGCAGGTTTAAGTGCTTTCTAAATACTGTTAAACTATCAAAATGCTCAATATACGGAGAAATACACACAGCCCGTATTCAGAAATTGTGCGTTTGAAACAAGCCGTTAGGATTTCTGTCTATTTGTGATGTCACAAATAGACAATATTTAGACCATTACGCGGTTCTAAACGTAAACATACTAAATGTGTCCCAGTTTATTTCCTGTTGCAGTGTATGTAAATAACATCAGCTGACAGGAAGTAAACATGGACCAAGCTGTTGCCTAGCAACACAATTCCATTTCAATTACTTATTATAGACAGAGGGTGAATACAGGTATATTCAGGCTGACAGAATGAGGAGAGTAAAGTTTTTTTTGAACATTACAGCGTGTAAACATGTTCTAGTAGAAAAAAATACAAGTATGAACCTGAAAATAAGCACGATATGTCCCCTTTAAAGCTGTGAAATGGTCCTTAATTTGTAAATTTGTGACGTCACAAATGGACAGAAATCTTGACGGCTTGTTTCAAAGGTACAGTTTCTGAATACGGGCTCTGTGTATTTCTCAAGTCTACTTTTTACAGACATGCCCACTTTATGATAATCACATGCAGTTTGGGGCAAGTCATAGTCAAGTCAGCACACTGACACACTGACAGCTGTTGTTGCCTGTTGGGCTGCACTTTACCATGTTATGATTTGAGCATTTTTTTATGCTAAATGCAGTACCTGTGAGGGTTTCTGGACAATATTTGTCATTGTTTTGCTTTGTTCATTAATTTCCAATAATAAATCCATTTGAGCAGCATATTTGTCCACTCCCATGTTGATAAGAGTAATTAATACTTGAAAAAATCCCTTTAAGTTACATTTTGAACAGATAAAAAATGTGCGATTAATCGCGATTAACTATGGACAATCATGCGATGAATTGCAATTAGATATTCGATTGACAGCCCTAATCTTTATATAGCAAATAGTTGTTTACTGCTATATTAATGCTCTGAATATCATACATAGAACCTTTAAAAAACAATTGAAACATAATGTCTACATTAACCAAACTAAAGGTGTGAAAGAAACCTCAGACAGCTCAGTGCTGTTTGAATGTTTACTCGACATTTAAAAGTTATGCTGCCATATTCAGGCTGTATTGCCTTTTCTGTGTGTGTCAGGACACCAATTGATGCTTGTATTTTGAGAATGCGGTTTGTCTTTCCAGCCCTGCAAATGCTGATATAAAATCCTACGTCCATCATATAAGTTTTGACAATTGAAAAGAAGCTTATTGTGCATTTTCCCAGGCCCTAATGTGGATATATAGTGTACTTACATCATTTTATAGCCAAATAAATTCTGGAACGGCAGGATAACATCCAACAGAGTCAGTGATTCGGCTCAGTGAGAGCATTGCTTTGAGCTCCTTTACAGCCATATTGACTTGGTCATAAAGCGACCATAAATCCATAGGCATTTAATAATGAGCCTATGTCATCAGCGGACAGAGGCATATGTCTTCTTCTACGGCTCTGACAAAACCAATGGGCCTGGTGAAGGTAAATACAATCACAAGCATTAGGACGGTGAGCTTTAGTCATTGTGCCGCGTTGCTGACGGTGATAAATGCAACTTTAAGACCTGACTGTCGGCATTTAATCACTGGTCGAAGCATTGTAAACCAGTGGCACCAATCAATGCCTAGCAGCTCACGGTCCCCAAACTGAACTTTTTACTTTTTTGTAGAAGATTTTTACAGACTTCTTGCAGTGTTCAGCCAGTACAAGGTGCACTAATGGAAACATTTCCTTCCTTTGCCTTTGTTTCAGCTCGCCGTGTTCCATTCCATTTTATGAAAATGCTTGTATAAAAGTTCACAAAGCTAATGCACTTATTATATGCCTCGCTCAGAAACCCCAGCGTTTTTAATGAAAGCGCTAAATTGTAAAAGGAAATTTAAACCCATAACCACTGAGAGGCAATTTCATAATACTGGGACTTGGCATAGAGCATAGGCAGGCAACACAGCGTGGCTTGTTGATTGAATAGTCAGCAATATGGAAAGTGTCATTGCATTTGCAGGGGAGCCAACACAGAAACAAACAAAAAAAGTCTCTTTTGTACGTTGTATACAACATTTCAGCTTGGTCACAGCTTTTTGGAATCACATAGGACAAAACTACACTGTGCAGAAAAAAACATGGAGTTAGTATGCGGAGTGTGTGATGTAGGGATGTGACACATGCTGGATCCTAATTATGTCATTCTAATTAACACTGCTGATAATGACCATGTCATAGGCCGCAACAACATACCACATAATCACCATGAGTTACTGGACGGACCAGATTTCTGGTAACATGCTGCATAGCATTCTGGTACGTGCTAATTAACACATTATGTTTGATTAAGCCTTTAAAATTCTGAGGGCACGGCAGCTAATCTGTCTTTCAGAGGTTCTTGCGGGCTGAGTTTTAAAGCTAGAATGAAGATACTAGTATCATATGAAACTAGAAAGCCTAACCCTAATCCATTGGTACCAACCATTGTCATGCTAGCTTGTCGGGAAGACCGCTAAAACATTACGAAATTACGCTAAATTTTGGCGAGGAAAAGCCAGCATGGTGATTTTCCAAGGGGTCCCTTGACCTCTGACCTCAAGATACAAGATGTGAATGTAAATGGGTTCTATGGTTACCAAAGAGTCTCCCCTTTACAGACATGCCCACTTTATGATAAACACATGCAGTTTTTTGATCGCAGTATAAATGTGTTATTTTTGCCAATACTAAAATGGTTTATTTGAATATTTCTGCATGCTGGGGTCCATAAACAGTCTTACATTGGGTATCACTGTAAAGCTGAGACTCTTGTGGATCCAATGAGCCCATTTGTATTCATGTGTGATGACCTCTAGGATAATCACAGCCTCATGAAACTTTACAGCCACAAACTAGAGACCTAGAGCATTCAGAGGATGGATGGATCAAACCAGAGACCTAAAGCATTCAGAGGATGGATGGCTTTCCTAGCTATATTGACGGTAAGGGGGTTTCTAAGCAGTTTACACAACAGAAGTGCTTGCCATCCAATCACCGAAAAATGCAATTCTTGCAGAAATCTCCAAATGTCTAAAGTTGTATGGCTTTTTCTATGGTGTTCCTCAAGGTCTTTGGTGTCTTAATGTGGTATTTTCGAGGGATTATTGATCATTTTTAGCAATTCTCAAATGTTAAAAAAAATGGTTAAATTTAGCAGCGGATCTTTGTAACAAATGGTATCAACCCCAAAAATTGCTGCAACAACTTATAAAGCATAACAGAGCATCATGTTCTACATTCTTATACACTTTCATAATTTATTTCGATGTGTATGTCTTATTAATGACTAGAACATCTTGACACACATTGCTGAGCTGCATTTCAAGTTAATCTCCAGGTTCCCAGCTTTCAGATGATGTACACCACTTCTATGTGTCATCTACTGTTGACTTTTTATATACCCCTGAACACCCCCTGCATCCCCCCACCCTTACCCCTCTAAAAAAAAAGAGGGTGGAACGGTAAAGGGTTAATCCGTAGAAATACGAAAGGGTAAAAAAAAATCACAAATCACAATTTTATGTGCTGTTATGTGCCCGGCTTTTTCTTGGCTGAGAGCTGTTGCCAAGCAGCTTCCAGAGATTCCAGAAAGTTACCACTTTAAGACTGCCAAGAAACAATTTGAGCACTTTGGGTTTTGTACAGATTAAACAAACAAAATCCTGCAGTGGAAGAGCCAGCGTTGGGTGTTTCCTAAACGGCTGCTGGCTTTAGCCTTACAGTAAACAAATACATATGATACAGACATCAATCTTCTCATCTAACTCTTCACCAGAAAGCAAATGAGCTAATTTCCCTTTTGTCTATGCCTCTCTCTAAGACAGATGCAGAAAGGATGCTTTCATCTCTGGTCTGTCTGGTGTGTGAAGTCCAGTTTAGATCAAAAATTCGCAACAAGACAAACCGTATTAGAGTGTTGCAGGGAAAAGTTGCAGCGGTGTGAACTGGCCGACTCAAGTTGGCCGAAGTTGGCCTGCGACTTTGTCGAGTGACAAGTGGTTTTAGAACATAAGGCACGACACCTGTTTCAACAGCCAATTGGTTTGTAGTTAAGTCATCTGGTCAAGTCAGTAACACCCTGTCAGAAGAGTTTTGGACAGAGGAAAGAGAGGATCACCTCATCTCCACCTGGATGTGGATGGCAGCTCCATCTACCCATCCACCAAGCTCCGCAACCTTGGCGTCATCCTGGACTCCACCCTCTCATTTCATTCACAAATCAAATCCATCACAAAATATGCCTTTTACCACCTCAAAAACATTTCCAGACTCCGGCCATCACTCTCCGACTGCGTGGCAGAGACCCTCATCCACACCTTCATCACCTCCCGTCTGGACTACTGTAATGGAGTCCTGTTCGGGGTACCCAGCAAAGCCCTGGACAGGCTCCAGTATGTCCAAAACTCAGCTGCCAGGACTCTCACCTGCACCAGGCCCTGGCAGCACATCACCCTGACACTCATCCACCTTCACTGGCTTCCAATCAAGTCCCGCATCAACTATAAATTCCTCATTCTGACATACAAATCCCTTCATGCCCCTCACCCCATACCTAACCGACCTTCTCCACCCCTACACAGAATAATCCACCCCAGAAATGCTTCATCCCTGGACACTTTTAAAAATGACCTTAAGCACCACCTGTACACCAAGGCCTATGACCTCAGATAACTCTTCCTACACATCATTC
>CAKALG010037828.1:0-19906 GCA_916700815.1 Helicolenus hilgendorfi | reverse complement strand
GACAGCAGGCCACAGACTGGGTGGGCCAGATCTACCACCATGGCATGCCTCCCCGCCTGCCCTCACATTGTTCACCCCAGTGTAAGAGAAGGGAATCTCCCTTTCTCCGACTTCTTTTGTACATGCTGTCAGACACTGAGGATGGAGCTGGCATGAGTCTCAAGGAAATCAAGAAATAATCAAGAGGCCAGACTTCCCAGCAGGGTTGTCCTTCAGGGTACATAGAAAGAGTGTTTCTGATAGAAAGGAAAATGGTTTAAATTTGCTCAAAATAGAGTTAAAGGCCTGTGGGAAAAATAGCTGCAAACATAAAAGTCAAAATAGATTTCAGACATGATGGATGGTCTAATTTTTTATGACACATACTATATTAGACCGGCTATCAAATCCAATACATACAGTAGCTGCCTGTCTCAGCTCACATTTCCATTAGCTTTTCAAAGTGTCAATCAACATAATTTCTGCTGGGATGTAAAATTTTATAGGCCGCACATGTTTCTAAATGTCCCTGTTAGCAGCTATTTAATAAATTAGAATCAGTGTGATTGATGCTATTCACTGACAAGGGCAGGGAAGGAATATTAAAGAAGCATGATAATGTTTTTTTCTGTTTTAGGACCTGCGTGAGAGCAACTGGATGCTGCTTGACTTATTTTAGTGTCACATAGTGGCCTGCTACACATGTAGGTATTTTGGTGCAGCATTTAACTAAAAACCTAAAATCCAGCATCGGAAAGCTGTAAAATTGTGAAATATCTTGGATGTAGCACGGCAGAATGACTCAGCGAAAGAGTATATTTCAAGTATCCAGTATCTGCAAAACAGTGTCAAAACATACACAGGGACATGAAAGGAATTTATTGAAAGGAAAAGGATAGCCCCTTGAGATGTATCATCTCATTTTCAGGGTCATTATACAGTATATTTCCCTGCAGCAGCGTCCTTTGACAGCACATTCTCCATCAGCTCATATTTACACAGCGGTACTGCCTGCCTGCCTGCACCATACATAGATGCAGTGGGATAGTGGGTCAGGCCGGAGATATCGCTGGAGAGGAAGGTCAATATGAGGCTTTGACGTTCACCAGCATGATGCAAGTTAGAGCAACCATCTAAGAATATCCTCATCAGGTGACAAGCATCGCCATTATTACATTTCCTCATTAATCATCCTGTTGATATAAATACTGGGGAGGTTCCCGTCAGCTATGCTCAGTATTTAAATGCCACTGTTTTCTAAGTATGGTCTATTAAATCATGGAAATGTCAAACGTCCATTGAAACAGAATAATGTTTCTTTATTTTGATTCTGCATAAGTGTAGGAGGACATTTTTCAAATAGTGAAAGCTTCCTGTCTGTATTAAGAATTTATGTTAGGAATGCAGCATGGTTATATGTATTAATAAGTCTTATCATTCCTTCTGGATAGCGGCACCATGTGCTGTAAATCGACACATCACGCTGGCTCGATTGCTGCTTCAGTTCAGGACAGTGAAATTATCTTTGCAGGGTGCTGCAAATCATAATTTGACAGGGACTGAGAGCCTTGACTCTTACTTGCCATATCCTTGACATGGTGACACAGATGCTTGCAACACTAAGGAAAAATCTCATAACATAACAGATGTGCTACTGGGAATCAAGCTTGTACCATATACGCAGATGCCAAGTCAAGTAGTCAAAAGTTATAGTGAGATGTAGAAACAAAACAGGACAAGGCTGTACTTTGGCATCGCAGTGGCGGGTGGAGCTAAGTACAACCAAACGCTGAATAAGACATTTTAAGGTGACCAAAAAGGTTATGATTAACTTTCATGAGCTGAAAACACACTGTGAAAAGGTTAAAGTTCTACATTGAAAACACGGACAACTACCAGACCGGACAACGCCGTGGTAGCAACCTGTCAATCACAAGGTAGCCACGCCCTAAAGCATCCCCTGCTTTATGGTCTATTTGACTCTAAATGGGACCATCATTTACTAAATGAACATCATGCTGTATTGAAGTATTGAAGACTTGAAACTAACGACTGAGACCATAAACTCATGTTTACAATGTTTACTGAGGGAATAAATCAAGTGAGAAGTAGGCTCATTTTCTCATAGACTTCTATACAATCAGACTTATTTTTGCAACCAGAGGAGTCGCCCCCTGCTGGCTATTAGAAAGAATGCAAGTTTAAGGCACTTCAGCACTGGCTTCACTTCTCATGGCAGTTGCCCACTGGTATTGGATCATGAACCAAAGTTAAAGAAGTTAAAATTTGGACCTGATGATGCCACTAAAGTTAAGGGATCAAAGATATTACATCTCATTCACCTCATTCATCATAACGACGACGTGCATATCTGTTGCAAATTTGATGACAACCCCTTCAAAAGCTGTAGAGCCATGTCAGTCAAAAAACAAAAATGTCAACCTCACGGTGGCGCAAGACAAAGGGTCATGGTCAGTATCACCAAAATCAGTGGGATTCATCCTTTGGTTACTATGGATAGACATCTATAGTATAGACGTACCAGATCTAAACCAAAAGTGGTGGACCAACAATCTGACAGAATGACATTGCCGTCCCTAGAGCCACACTGCTAGCTTGGCTAAAAAGGACAAGGAAAGGAGTGCGAGTAACTCAATGACAGCTTGGGTAGGGGCAGCAACAGCATTGCCATATGAGAGCAGATAAGAATAACCGCACTAGCCATAGATCATAACTCCCCGTCCCTGCAGCCCTCTAAGCACCATAAATCAAGGCTGAAGAAAAAAGACAAAAAGAGTAAGAAAGACAAAGAACACAGTGACACCATGGATCATTGAAATGGATATGGGGGGAAAATCTGAGAGGAAAGAAATGGAGAAGAGGTGAAAAAGATGAACTCACCAAAGAAAAAGAATGGTGATGCCATGAAAGGGTCTTAGAGGAGGGGAGGGAGGGAGAGGGACAACAGAGAGGGGGACTAAGACGCCTCAGCTTCTAGTCACGGGGGGCCCCGACTCTGGCACCGTTAGCCAGTAAATCTCCTGGTGACTGTTGACATGGGTGACATGTAAGATCCCAAAACACAGTTAGGAAGTAGGGGTGTAACATGGCAGCACGCGGTCCTACTGTACAACCAACTGTCCTGAGGAAAATTCACCAGAAAGAACATATAAACATTTTCTACCTCTTTTTCCTTCATTTTTCCTTTCTTGGTATCATTGCACCCTCTGGGGAAATGCCCTCTTCAGATCAGGCACCTCCACAGTGGAAGTCTGCAGGTTATCGGGCTATCTGGGATTGGGTTGGATTTCTGGGGAGCTGGGAGTGGGGTGACGGAGGGCTTTGAAAGGGGATCCCCCTGGAGCCTTCCCTCTCACGCACACACCTGTCTGCTCGGGATACCGCTTCACTTCCAGGCCTTGCTCTGTCTGCGGCCCTGGAGTCTGGAGTCTCCAAGGAAGTGCATTCCTCTCCCGGCTCTGGATGATCACATAACACTCGACCCACTGGGGTCTATGATCCCTCTCCAGAGCTGGAAGACTATATTGTTGCTATAGGAAAGGAGCACAGAGGCCGAGTCAACTTATCTGAATGTAGAGGCTCTGATCTCTCTTTATTCTCTGTTGAGTTTGATTAGTACTGCTATGAAATCTGAGGCTATCTTGCACCTTAGATTGGCAAGCAGAGGCAGTATATCTGCAGACCAATACACTCCAAAGTCTAAAGATCTGACATATATATTATCCTAGTCCTATGACTAAGAAATGAAGAGAAACCTGCAGACGCCTCAACACGTCTGACGGTAGATAAGTGTTTCTTCTCTTAGCCTGTGGCTCACTGAGCCCATGCCTGATGGACAAGGATATATGTGCGCTGCGTATCCACTTGTAAAAACAAGTATTTATGGCCTCAGTGTCCCACATTTTGAATGGCCATGGGGAGTTTCTGACCTGGTCATTTGCATGTAGATTATTGCTTTTCCAATAGAAATTCCCGGCAGACAGAAAGAATGACCCAAGTTGACCTACAGTTTGTTTTTGAGGTCACTGCCGCAGGACAAGACTGTTAAGTTTGTTTTCCTAACTGTTTTTACAATACTCCATCGGTTATTCTATCAGATAAAAATAATTTAGTAAAATGATGCATCTTTTTTAGTCATTATTGAAAATCACACCTAGGGTCAAATAAAGACAACACAACATGAGCTGTTCCTTCATCTCTCTCTGCAGCTCTCACAGCGAAGCTGTTTGGGTCATCAGACAGCCCATTCTCATTCCCAAGGCGTTAAATACTGAGGCCGTCACGTTACAATCAGTTGTTCGTTCGTCCCGTGCTCAGAACGTTCAGTGTCATTTTCACTTTACAAGTGTATTAGATTTAAGCCCAACCATGTAGTTCTTTCCTAAACCTATCTATAGCAGTTTTGCTGCCTAATCCTAAAGTGACGCCAAGGGTAACTATGGTGGTTTTAATGCCGAAAATAAAGTGCTGCCAAGGGGCGTGACAAAGCGGCGGTGTGTAACGCATGGGATGAGAACCTGTATCATCAGATCATCACATGTATAGTGTAAGCTTCTTAAGAAATTATAAAATGCTGCTGAAATGCTGGACTTTACTCTGTAGGTTGCATTATAAATGCTTAAAATCCGCATTTTCTCAGCCAAGATAATGCTAAACTTGTTGCTAAGTTATGGTACAGTAAAAATGCTTGATGACATATAAAATTAGCATCTGTAGATTTCATTAGTTCCCTACAGTAAATGCAATATTTTTTTCTATATACAGGGCCGGCTTAAGGCATAGGCCATATAGGCGGTAAATAAAATAAAATAAGTACATTTAAAAAAACAAAACAAAATAAAGATAGAAATACACTTTTCATCCCTGTAACCACTCTTCCTCACACTTTTTCATCCTAATTGTTAATAAAAGTGTAATTTGTAGTGAAACTGACTGAACACTTTTAAGCCAACAATTTCAGGGACAAATTGTTTATTTATATTATAATGCATACAGTTATTTCTGACAATAAAAATCATTGTTTTTGTCTTAAAACCATTGCAATGTCTGATGTGTGTTACGGTTTACAGGGCTAGGGTAAAAGTTCTGGGCGGTTGAATCCTAACCCTAGCCCTTGAGCGGTGGAGGGGGGGCTCCAAATCCGAATTTTGCCTAGGGCACCAAAATGACCAGAGGTCTATATAGATTCATATATTCCATTACACAATGGGAGTATATGATTTACTTAATTCACTTATTTAGTCATACACAACTCACAAATTTGAACAAACACCGCATCACCACATTGCAGCTTCCTTGGGTTCACTCTGTTTTTTTGCTTGTGTCATGCGAATGATGTATGACACATTTCTGCAAAGAGGTCATAAGCCAAAAAGCCTGCTTGATGTGTCCTGACTTGATAAGAGCTGCACTAACTTTCTCCTCAGTGTCTGGAATTTAACCGCTGACCAGCAGGTCTCTTGGTGTGAAACTGGATGTCCACTCCTGACCTCTTGAACACTTCAGCTGTGCCTGGCCACACACGCTATATTGCTACTTCAGACATAGCACTCTCACGCCTCTGATTAAGATCTTTATGCATCTGCACATACATATAAACAGTTGCAGAAACATACTTGCAACATGCACTATTTGAGCCTTATAAGGTATGCCAAAACTGCTATACGACTCCACGAGGATATGTTAATGATTTGGACTGTGTGTATTTGTGTATGTGTGTATTCTTGACTTGTGAAGAAGCATCAGCACGGTGCGTGTAGTGGCAGGTATGTTTTAAAGGCTGCTAAGACCCTTAAGCAGCCGCTCATATCAGTGCATCTGATATGGGCAGCTCAAACTGTGTCAAACTGTGTTAAACATAAGAACTTACTTAGCTGAATGGTTTTGGAAATGCCGTGTCAAGGAAACAGAATGATTAAGCAATAAATCAGGGTAAAACATTATTGCCTATAGGGGAGGTTTGCAGCTCATAGATCATTGTGGACAGGATAGTCTCTGTTTGGATCCAGTACTAGTTTACTTCTCTGTCACCAAATCGCCAAAGAATTAGGCACTATTGGGATTGATTCCAAACTTTTTTAATTATGAATTGCAATCGCTTTTTATAGTGTTTGAGTTTCTCTTCAACTTTGAAAAGTAAGTCAATCCCATTCACATTTAAAGATTAGGAAAAAGTGTGCTGACAGGAACTAGTTTCAGGGGATAATCTTGGGTTCAAATCTCTAATTAGCCAGAGTTTAGCTTCCCACACAAACAACTCACCTACTCAGATTTAACAGCAGATAGCTGACCATTAGAGTGCTCTCCACCTGCATGTCCCTACATGTCCAGGATTACGCCACCTTCCCCAGGAGTCACCCCTCAACACTTCACATAAGTGATTCACCGGTTGGCTTAAACCTCTTCTGTTAGTGGATCTTTTTCCGGGGGTGCCTGTGTATTTGTTTGTGTGTCTTTGTGTGTGTGTGTGTGTGTGTGTGGCTATGTACAGCATGTGTGTGGTGGTGAGTGTGCAGGTAACCAGTTTATTTATTATGTGGAATAATCAAATAATCACATGTATGTTGTGGTGTGAGCTGTCCAAACCGTGGTCATGCAGTTTTGTTTTATGTCCTAGCGTGCACCGCTGCACCTGGTTCAGCTGAGTTGGCTGGAAGTTTAAACAATGTATGAAAGCGAACCGAAAAATGACTGTTGAGCTAATTGAAGCTTTTGCGTTCCCTTCCTGTGGTTAAACCTCCACTTAAAGAAAAGCTAACTAGCTTTGCTTCAGGCAGAATAATAGGTCATACCTATAAGGTAAAAAACATTAATAACAATACTGGTGAACAGTATAGAATAAAGAATAATAATTGTTGTTCAATCAATGTCAGAGCTACTGACCCTCATTAAAAATAAATTATCACCTACTTCACTAGCAGCCTGGGGAACAAAGTTAATTACTGGGATCCTGTCAACGCTAATAACAGGCTTCACTTTGCTGACAAAAAGACACATCCTCCCAGTCCTGCCTTCTCAATGGTCCTGATGGTGACGGTGGTATTATCGCTAACATGGCCCTCAATCCAGCATAATAATAGCCTGAACTTTCCCTGCCACATTGATTGCATTTGCAAATCTTGTTTTGCATTTTATAGCTGATACTTAAATAGCAAAGGCCACCTATTGCATGTTTATTGCTTTGCATTTGCTATATTTATAATGCTGTTCATCTAAATATACATACAATTTAGAGGTGACCCAGAGCTTATACATTATACCGTCATGTCTGCACCATGCATATCTGGTTCATTTAAGAGAATTCTTTAGGATAAACAGGATAAGAACATGTTCACAAATGTGTTAAAATGAGAAGACCACTAGACTGTCATGTTATACCTGTAGGTATTAATAATTTTCTAGAGGTGAGGCTCATATGACAGGGGACTATAAGAAGTGTAATATTCTGGAAATACACAGAGTTAATGAAAACCAAAGCCTATGAGTGGTGTGCCCAAGTAAAATGAGAAAGAAAGGAGTGGATCTAATTCGAAATGTAAAGGACACTATTGAATGTTGTTGGCTTGTAAAGCAGAAAATAGAGACTAGAAAACATCTCTTCATTTGAATCATCCCATTGAATGCATTGAATGGGTTATGCAGAAATCCCCAGTAGTCAATCTACAATCATAACATTCCCAAAATATTGTTCCTTTTTAAATGTTTTTGACACCATTCACGGACACATAATGGTACATTTTCGAGGTCAAACTGAAACATGTTTTTTGTGAAACTAATTCCAGGAACTGAAAAGCTCATCACGCATACCTTTACACATTTCACAGTGTCACTTCAAGCACAGGATGAAAGGGGGAGATTTGAAAACTCAGAAAAGTGCCCCCGAGGAAAAGGATCCTATTGTTCGTTAACAATAAAGTTTAAGGCATGAGGTAGTCCCACCTCATTCACTTTTACCAACCCACAGTCAGTGTTTGGTTGAAGTCCCCTTTGACCTCTGTCCTTTAAACCTGCTACCCTTTCCAGTGGGGCGAAAAGAGATGGCGGCTCTATACTGGGTGTCAGTCATGGCCAACTGCCTTAAGTCTTTGTGATGCAAACACTCGGGAGATTGACAGAGAGCAGGAAGTTTCAATTTTAAGAAACCATTAAAAGACATATAGAGTCCGAGGACAGCCGCCGGGCAAATGATTCCTCAGTACTGGGCCCCACTTTGGTGTCAGTGCACACAAGTATGAAATATAAAAGGATTCCTACCTTTGTCTTCAACTGTGAAGTAGAAGATATCACTTGTGGCGTTGCTCCCATCCAACAGCACGTAAGAGATCTTCATGTCATCGATATCAGCTGTTAGTATGACAAATATAGAGCGATAGGGTGTTAGCTGAAAATGGTAGGTAAGATAACTGTGACGACTAAGACACATTTACAAGGTTTTAGTTACAACCCTAAGGCTGCAATTACAGCGATATGGGCAACAGGAGACGTGTTTTGAAGCATTCAGGATTGTTTTAAGCAAAGTATAAATATCTTATCAGTTAAACATATCTATTACAGAAATATAACCTATAGTTATTAAGATGATTATTATTATTAGTAGCAATCATATTAGTATCACTATTGTTAGTATTCTTATAATCATACAATCAATTATTATTGTATTTTATTACAATATCTTCACTTTGTTATTGCTACATTTGTTATTTAGCATTTACACTTACTGGAAAGACATTATTTTGTTCATCAATAATTCACAATTTCTTATGTATTATGACAGAAAAACTTTACTCCATATTAGTGTTATATGATAATGGACCTTAAACGGTACTAAATGATTATTTTGCTGCAAACACAACATTGACATTAGCAACTAATAAAGCTTTTTATTAGGCTAACGTGTTAGTAAAAAGTTGCCTTTGCACACATTCAGCAGATACAAAGCAACATTAGCATTCACTTGGAGTTGTGTTTCTGGCCAGCTGATAATAAGTCCAATATTCACTCTCCTTATAGCTCTGTTTTGGTCTCTACCAACTCCTGAGGGTTATATTTAGCTGCTAAATGGTCAACTATGTTCACCAGCTAGTTGCCTGTCTGTTGTTTGGAGCTGGACAGTTAGAGTACAGTGGGTATATTAGAGCTTCATTTGAGATTAATAAAGCTCTAATAATAATCTAATAGGACCACTTTAATAATGCTCTAATCACTGAATTAGCTGCCTGGTAAATGTGAATCACAACAGGAAAGTTGAAACCAAAACAATGAGTGAAAAATGCTAAAATGATTTGTAGAAGTGAGGGTTGCTGCTGAATCAGGTGGTAACTGACCTCTTTATATCATATATATATATTACATATGGTCATTTAATTTAGTGTTGATATAGAAATATTAGTGCATATTACATTTTCAAAACTTTGTTAAGAAATTAAATAGTGTGATATTGTCTTACCTTGTGTGAAGGTCTTGATGCTGTCGTTGCCCAGGGCGGTGTTTATGATGAAGCCATGCTGAGGAGCCTGAGACACAATGTACTTCAGGATCTTCTGGGAACTGTCGCGGTCCTCTGATCGAATGGCCTTGCTGGTGAACACGAAGCCCAGGTGGCTTGTTGGGAGGATCTTCAGTGAGGCAGCAGCCTTGTTAACCACAATCTGGGGCACACCGTTGTCCACGGTGTTGATGTGAATGGTCATCATCTGGGGCTTGCGTGTCTCATACACAGTGTTAGGAAAGACATAAAAATCAGTATGAGTGCCATCTGTGACAGTGAAGGAGAAGCTGTCTTCGTTGGTCTCGGTGCCGTCGTGCTTATAGCTGATAAGGTTGTTGTTTAGGTCCTTCTTGGTAAAGGTTGTGATTGGTTTGGTTTTGTTGAAAAGCAGCTGCCCGTGCACTGGCACCTGGGTGACTATGAATCGCAGTAGATTGTCTGGGGTGTCCCGATCCTCAACTGTCAACTCAAAAGGTGTGATGAGCTTGGTTTCTCCCTCCTCCACAGCCAGTTTGTTTATAGTCAAGACTGGTTTCTTATTATCTACATCAGTGATGGACACTCTAAAGGTACGGAAGACAGGATTGTAACCGTCTGTCACCTCAAACTCAAAGCTGTCCATTTTCATCTCATCGTCGGAGGTGTGGATGTAGTAGATCTTGTTTCCAGCAAGCTGCAGTTGGGTGAAGGTGGAAATGGGAACACCTGGGTGGTCAGTGCTCTCTAAGTGGCCTCTACTAGGTGCTCTTGTGATGCTAAAGCTGAGGAATTCATCAGGACTGTTAATGTCAGTGGTGCTGAGGAGGTCAGTGGTAAGAGTTACTTTCCCTCCTTCTTTTAGAGTCACGCCTTTGTTGATAACATCTGGAAAAACCATGTCAATGCTTCCAATGTTGATGTAAAAGTAGCGGTCAATAAGTGGATTCATGCCATCTGTGACGTCAAACTTCAGCAGGTCACGGATTCCCTCCTGGCCTGTGTGTACATACTGGATGAGCTGTTTGTCGATTTCGTCTTGCGTGAAGTTCATCCCGAGGGTAATATTACCTAAAACATCACCAAACTTGCTGATCCGCTGAAGGTAGCCTTGGCCTGGGCTGTAACGCATAACATATATTAGCTCTTTGTCTTCAGAGTCAAGATCTGTGGCTTTCAAAACCCTGTTGCTGATGACTTTTGTCTCTCCAATCTCAACATCAAGGCCATCATTTATAGCCATCCTGGGTGTCTCGTCGTCAACAGGAATAACCATGATAAGTACTGTTTTATCCACTGAATGTTTTCCATCTGAGAGTCTGATTACAAAGCTATCCTCTTTGGTCTCTGAGTCATCGTGTTCATAGACAATGTTGGATCCCTCTTTGATCTGTTCCAAGTTGAATTTGTCCACAGGAATGGTGCCAGTGATAAGCTGCTGGACTATTGTACCGTGTTTGGGTTTTTTGATGATCTCAAAGTGCAGCTCACCCCCAGGGATGTCGGCATCAGCCGCGTTCAGAATCGGCGTGTCAATGATCAGACTCATGCCCTCCATTACCACAAACTCACGGATGAAAATCTCTGGCTTCTCATCATTGGCTGGAATGATGACTATGGGGAAGAAGTGGCGTTCAGAGAAGTTAACACCATCTGAGCAATGGAAGGTGAAACGATCTTCAACAGGTTCAACCCCTTTGTGGATGCTTTGGACATAGTAGATATGGGCGAGGGCAATGTCTTTAATGCTAAAGGCAGTGATGGCTGTCCCTGACCTGGATTTTTCAGAGCCTGCAGCTGGGGAGATGTTCTCCACATAACCAGATGTTGGTTGGACAATGATGGTGCACAGGATATCATCATTATCAGTGTCGATATCCTCAGCTTGGATGTGGTCCAGAGTAATGACATTCTTTTCCCCCTCCAGTCCAACAAACTGCTCTCCAACACTGACAATAGGAGGAATGCTGTCTACAGGAAGGATGGTGACGTGAACTGTCACACCTTGGACCTTGTTGCCGCCAACAACCCACTGCTCTGACAAATCAGACAGAGTGAGGTTGAAGGAGTCGTGTTCTTTGAATGGTCCGATTTCACCGGATGTGTGAGTGTACACCACTGCCCCATTAATGATGTCTTCCTGTGTGAATCTCTCAGCGGGAGCACCATTGACTAGGATTTCACCCAGCTTGGGAGGCTCTTCAACAATGAAAGTGAGGAGGAGGTCATCTGTGTCTTCATCACGGCCCTGAATGACATTACTTGTAATCTCCGTGGCTCCGTTCTCCAGTACATCGATGGCCGCCCCGAGCAGACCGTCTGGGAGCATAATCATGGGGGTCTCGTCATCAACTGGCTCGATGGTGATCTTCATGATGATGGGTACCTCATGAAAACCATCACTGACATCAATGTTGATGACATCACTGAGGGATTCCTCTCCACCGTGGATGTAAGCTAGGCGACCATTTGCAATGTCTTCAAGTACAAACGTTTCCCCGTTTGCCATGTCAATCCCCAAATACTGCAGCTTCCCGTACCGAGGAATCTGGGTCACGGTGAAGAGGATATTTTCATCATCTGTATCTGTGTCTGTGGCATGAAGCTCTTTCCTAGTGATGATATATGTACTTCTTTCCATAACAGTGAACCCTGTGTTGGTGATAAGTGGGGGTTTGTTGTCCACTGGCTGTAGGAAAATGGTGAATACTCCATCTAATGTGTTACCAGAACTGTCTTCCACAATGAATGTGAACTGAACCACTTTTGGAGTGATGCCCAGCTCCTGGTCCGGAGGCTTGTAAGCTACTTTGTGGTGATTAATCTGGGCCTGTGTGAACTCTGTAATTGGAGTGTCTGGGTCGTCAGTCAGTACGATATAACCTAAATTGGCTGGATTATTGTCATCTGTGTCAGTTGGGGGCCTAATGATGGTGTACTTCAGGTCCCTGTTGTCTGAATCTTGATCACTATAACTCAAGTAGTTCTTCTTGAAGGGTGTTAGCTCGTACTCTTGGACTGTCATGTGAAGGGTAGTGCCCGGGAAAACCTCTGGGACAAGGTCATCAACAGGATGGACTTTAATGATGAACATGTGTTCGCCAGATTGATTCGGAGGGTCATTATCATCTTGGACCCGGAACACAAACTCATCGATCACAGTGGTGGTGCTATGGGGTCCGATGTGACGGTAGAACAGCTTTCCATCAAAAATATCCTGCTGAAACCATTCAGTGACCACCTGCTCAAACATCTCATCTGTCTCGCTGAACTTCCAGAGAGACGGGTCAGAGGGAGGCTCCACTTGCCTTAGCAGGAGCTCCCCTACAGTTGAGTATGGCGCTTCCAAGATAAACTTAATGGTGGAGTCTTCTGAATCAATATCTGTGGCGCTCAGGATGAAGGGAGAGATCTGCATGACTTCATTCTTGAATAGCACCAGGCCGGTGTTGGCATTGATAATGGGCGGCTCATCATCAGTAGGAGCGATAGTGATAGGGAACAAAAACTCCACTTCATTACTGCCATCAGTCATTCTAAAAATAATGTTGTCGCTATAGGTATCGCTGCCGTCATGCTGATACACCACAATGCCAGCGTCTAGGTCAGCAGGTGTAAAGAATTTCCTGCGAGCGCCGAGCATGGTCAGGACTCCATGCTTTAAGCCGTCAACCACAGTTATTCTCACATCTTCCAGGTTATCTTCATCACTAATCTCTAAATTCTGGGAGCTGGAGAGAGCTCGGGACTGCCCTTCAAACAATAGCTGCCCTGTATTTTTGGTTGCTACAGGAGCCAGGGTATTCATAGGCTTCACCACAATCATAAAAGCAAATGTATCCGACACAGCACCATCAGTGTCTACAATTTCAAACTCTATCTGGAAAATTCTCTCTACTTCTGAGTCCTCTGAGGGTGGCTTATACGCTATTTTAAGATCTTTGATGTCTCTCTGATAGAAAGAGGTGATAGGCAGGTACTGATCATCCGTGCTGATGATATAGCCCTGCCCAGGGCTCAGCGGTGTAGTAATGTTGAAGATTAAATCATCTGGGTCAGATTCAACATCTTCAGCAGCCAGCATATCATTCGTAATAGCTGTCATCACAAACTGATCAACCTCCATCATCATCATGGCTACAAAGCTGGGCTTAGGAGCGGTGTTCTCTGCACCCTCTCTGATTCTAACCATCATTTGGAAATGCTCTTGCATTATGGTGTTGCCTTCAATATCCTGCAGCTCTACCATCATTGGAACATAATCTCTGTTAGGTGAGTTGGTTTTAGCTGTGTGTTTGTAGCGAATGCCCTGCTTCACAAACTCATCACAGTCAACCAATTGGCCATTTGAAGGGTTATTCAAAAGAATGCCATACCTGGGAAGACCTCCAGCGCCGACAAGAGTGGCGATCTTACACTGCGTGACACCGTCCTCAAAGGAAAACTCCAGACCCTTTTTGTCAATAGAGTTGCTCTCACCACTGAGCTTTTCAACATTAAGGGGCATATTCCTGGTGAGGATCTCAAGCTGCTGGAAAACCACCTCCGCTTCCAGCATGAACGGGATGATAACTGTGTCCGTCTGGGAGTCATAACGAAGCTGCAGCTTCACACGATCCCTGCTGGGGCTCCGAGATCCAAAATGAGTGTATTTCACTTCATCTGGTCCAAATGAACAGGGGAACTTTTTAGGAGTCAGCATCCCAGGTTTCTGGGCCAGTGGGTCATTGTCCAAAACGGTGATGTGGCAGCGGTCACCAGGCTGCACTTCTGTCAACAGGTCACTCACAGGGTCCAGAAACACAGACCTCCCAAACGGCACTCTGATCCCATTGTTAGCAATGATGATGCTGTCTTCATTAGGTCCAGATCTGTGGCGATAAAGGTGAGCTGGGTCAAACGGATCTGCGTCTACTGAGGCAAAACAGAAGCTGAGAGCAAATGTGACAAGCAGGCGTCTTAAAAGTACCCACTTTTGACAAAGTGGGGAACTTTGCAGACAACCAGCCATATCCCCTGCTAGTTGCCTTGCAATTTATTTTACAAGTCAGCAGTAGCAGGCTGTCCCAAATGGGGAAAAAAGCATAAAAAAAGAAAGCTCTCTGTGATGGTTTGGGCCTTGGAGTGTGTCCTCTGTGTCTCTCTCTCTCTCTGTTTCTATGTGGTCACACAGACACACGAGTGTGGTGAATGCTGCAGGGCTGTGCAGGTAATAATGAAACAGTAGACAGTGACAGGCTCTGGCTCCTCCTTCTGTCAGCGCAGAGAGGGAGCCTCCTGCCCCCATGGCTAATTTAAGACAGACCATTGGACAAGACTGTGAAAGTGCTCCCCCGCAACCAACACCCACAATTCTCCCCTTCTCCCACTGAAAAAGGTGGGGGATCAAATCCAGTGCAAAACCTAACCTATCTCAGTGCAATCTGTGTGATCAAATACATTGTCAATGTCTGTATATTTTATTTTTACGTTTTAATGCATTTGACAATTTTTATATTAAAGATTTAGGAAATAGCTATACTTTTTGTGGTATTTTCTTATTCTCCTTCTTCATTTCTAAAAGTCAACTTGTCATTCCTTGATCTTTTGAATGTTTATTTTTGGAAATTACTGTGCACATAAGAATTTAATTGCACAGAAAACTTATGTTGGATTGTTTTTGGACTGCATGGGGATGGTGCGCTGTAATAGGTAAATACTGTGCCTTAAAGCTGAATAAATAAAGCAATAAACAGCCATTATTGTGGATAATAAACACTTTGCTCAGTATGAAACTGATTCTGGTCAAGTATTTCTACAAATCCCTTTGAAGTCAACTATATGCTCTGATGTATCATCGCTGACCTGTGTGATTTCACACACTGCTTCAGAGGGCAATGAAGGGAGTGGGAACTATGTGCATGAAATAATAATAAGCAATTACTAATTACAGTACCATCAAAGTCTATATGTCAAGTTCAAATCTGGCATCCCAGCAATATTCCTGTGTAGAGGGGAATCAACCAACTCTGACATGCACAATGTAATTTAGTTGTCAACTATTAAATTAATCGACTATTTTGATAATAGATTAATCTGTAATTTTTTCAAGAAAAATTCCAGGTTCTTAAATGTGAATATTTTTTGGTTTCTTTACTCCTCTATGACAGCAAACTGAATATTTTTGAGTTGTGGACAAAACAAGAGATTTGAGGACGTCATCTTGGACTTTGGGAAACACTGATCGACATTTTTCACCATTTTCTGACATTTTTTAGATCAAAAAGCTAATCAATTAATCAAGAATATAATAGACCGATTAATCAACAATGAAAATAATTGTGAGTTGCAGCACTAGTGTAATTTATTTATTTTGGATTATTTTATATTTCTATATTGAAAATAACCTAGTTTAAATACAAATAATGCAATACATTTGACATGTATTTGAGTTCTTACCAGGCTTCATTAAAGTTTATTATCACCATCAGCATAATCAGACAATGCACTGACCTGTGTGAAATGACCCTGTTTTTGTGCCTCTTTGGTCGTGTCAGCAGGACACCTCGGCACCGGAGTGGCATTTAGTCCCACACAGAGGGACAATAACCTGACATCAGCTGGCAGGACAGGTGGATGGACACTGTTTGGTCTCTCACACACAGAGAAAAGACAACACAGCGCGAAACACTGCTCAGATACTTAAAGGTTTGAGTTCTGTATCTACAAATGTCCACATTGGCCCCTGGCAGTAAGGCAATCACTTAATGTAAGATTTGTACCATGCAGTATCCAATCTAGGAAACCCCCTCCTTCATTGTGACAGGGTCTAATTAAATATATTTGATACAGGCAGATATTATTTGCTTACCAAGAAAATATATAAAATCTGAAACATGGTTCTAGTGCTACATTAAATGTTATTTTAGCAAGGATCGGTGAATGTCATGAAGAAAATAAAAAAAAAAAAGCTTTTTTTCCCCTGCAGTGACACAGACGCAGCAGAGCCTGGAGAAATCAAGCAGTCATACTGGATGCAGTGAGAATGTGAGAATGTGTACTCAGTATGGTGCACAAGGTCATGTTAAGATAAAAATACCTAGTAGCCTTTTATGGATCATCTTTTGAGTTGGGCCTGACACTCGATGAAGTGATCCGCGGGCATTGCTCAAACATTTCCACACAGTTCTTTCGTGCGCAACGGTTGACATTTTTTTAAACTTTTGAAAGTTTTATTGTCACTGACGTCAGTGATGATATATTACTGTCTGAATCTTATATCCAGTTACATTTTTAAATAGATAAATACAACTATAAATGTAACAAGTTCAGCGCCAATGACAAGTGCTTATGATCAATTAATCTCTCTAATGCACCAGAATGAAAAATCTGTTGTGGGAAAATATTTGGCACGTTTAAGCAATTAATAATCTAATTTAACACTGTAACTGTAACAATTTAAATGATTATTCTGTAAAAGTTCCTCTGTTTATTGGACATGATAATGCTTTTAGGACAACACTGTGAACCACTCAGCAACCTTCCCCGAAGCGTGGGCCAAATAGCAGAGATGCCATATGCATACAGGCATTCTGTATCACACTTTTCATTGCATCCTCTAAATAAATCTTGTCCTCCTCCATTGACCGGCCAAGAATAAAAACGGAGACACACACACCGCGTTGTGTAACTATAGAAACAAACACACCAAGCTTTTTATACTCTGTTACTCCTGGATTTCACTCACATTCTTCCCATGGCGAAGAAGTGTACTGCAAAATATCAAGACTAAAACTAAAAAAGACAGATATGCATCACAATTCTAGTAATATTGATTCCTGAGCCATATGAGAAAAGAAACTGCCTCTCCAGCTTTAGGCGATCGGTTGATATGGAAAGAAAACAGCTTCTAAATGCGTCCGTTCTCCAGCTGCAGCATGCCATTCATTAAGCCATTAGCTTGACTTTGTCCAGTTTAGATATCAAAGAGACGACATGCCTTTAATGAGCGTCGAAGGTAAACAGAGAGAGAAGTTGAGTGGAAGCCAGGCCCCGCTGCCCAGGATCAACTCTTCATCCAGGGGGCAGCTAATGATGACAGCAGGCAGTAATGACCTCATGATAGATGGAAAACAAAGCCCAAGTGGATCCCATCCCTGTATCGCTAACAGCCACACAGGGAGAAGACAGATTTTCTTTCATTTCTCTTGGTGCAGTTGTTTCATCTGTCATGATGAAGCCACATTCAGATCCAGATCTCCATAACCTTTGTTAAGCTCTGCAGAAAGATGTTTTCCTTAAATAAAGCACTTAAGAAAACATGTGTTGTCTTTTTCTTTTTTTTTTAATGACATATTTGTCATAATGTGTCATGTTTTTTGTCTTTTTAGTGTCCTCCACTTTGATCCAGACTGAAATATCTCAACAACTATCTGATGGATTGCTATGAAATTTGGTACAGATATCCATGTGCCCCTTGAAATGATTTTTGATAACTTTAGGGATTCTCTAAAGCTGCAATATTTTCATAATAGCAATGTATCAACTGATAAAGAGAGATCAATTTGGCAATGACCCTACAGAGAATTATCACACAAATCTGCAGCTCTCTTTATGGAGCGTTATAGTGAGTTTCAGCTCATTGTTAAACTGTCTGGCTGAAACTTTACTGTTTTGGTTCACTCTAATCCTTCTCATTGCATTTCCGGTTAGGGTTACCAGGTGTCCCACTTTATGAGGGACTGCACAGCATTTTTATCCCTTGTCCCACGTCCCGCATATTAAGACGATGTCCCACATTTTCATTGGCTCTAGTTTTCAAAAGTCAACCCACTGCAGGACAGACGCTTTTTAAAAATCTGGCTTTTATCCAGTGTCTGTGAAGAAAGCAGGGATGGCTGTCATCACGGGGCTGTGTTCGCTGTCAAAATGCGCACACGTGGGTCACGTGCAGGTTAACATTTCACCGTCTTTGCTACGCTATGCCCAACGGAGAAAATTGCGCGTCACCGCAAAGTCACAAGCTATGCAAATTTAGGTGGAATATGAATGAAGCTACCACAAAGAAAAGGAAGAGCAGCTACAACAAAGACTGTTAAAAATTCTTAAAAGTATTTATAAGCCATGCGGAAGATGATTCTCAGAGTGTTTTGTGAAATTTGCCAGTTATTTTCAAAAGGAGATGTGCCGATCTATGGATGCATTTGGGCATGGAGCATAGAGGTGTCACAAGATAAGGTGCAGAATAGAAATGTTTATTATATAAAGGCAGGGTTGACGATGTTATCCAGTATACACTATTTGTTATATTGGTTGAAATGTTCTTTACACCCCGACAGCGACCAATTAGGTATGAGCTCTGAAAAAGGACCGGAAAAGAGCCGTCATCTGTAGCTGCTGTAATCCTGTAAAAACGTCTACCAATCACTGCCTCGTGGTGCGCTTGGAAAGAACCAATCAGATGCCTCCCTGCCTCCCTGCTCGTACTCTACCCTTGGCGTGCACTAGCCTGAACTCAAAGCGCATCACCGCTGCAAGTTTACTGGAGAATGGAAGAGAAAACTCAGCCCTGCAGTAAGACTGCCGCGGTTACTTGTCATGAAGTAGCGTTGCCTTGGAAGGAGCCCCAATGGGAGGGGGTGGGTTTAGACGGAGATCCTGAGGCGAAGCTACTTTCAAATTATTATCATCAAGTTAGATAGACATTATATCAAAATTGTAGACTACCTCTCAGCCTTGGTAACGTGTCCCACATTGTCCCACACAAACATACTCTTTGTCCCACATTTCATTTGTTGGAATCTGGTCGCCATATTTCTGGTGTTATTTTGAAGTCTGTTCTCCTGTAGAATAGTCTTTCCCTCCTGTTAAAATGATAGCGCCCCCTCTCGGTAGTTAAGGTTAGGGATAAGGGTTGGTTCAGGTTTAGGGGAAACACATATCGACGGGAAACAGTACTCGACACAACACCGGCCACAGCAGGCTAACGAACGAACTGTAACGTTACTCAGCACCAAACAGCAGACAGACAAAATGAGTGACTAGCTGGAGAACATAATGCAGCATAAAGAGACAGATATTTACTTCAGGAGTTCATAGAAACCAAAAATAACTTTAAAGAGAGTGAATATTTGACTTACATTCATCAGGTGTCCACAAACACGACTCCAAATGAATGACAATGTTGCTCCGCATTGAAAATGTGATATAATATGGACTGGTCTAACACTAAAAGCTCAACAATAAAATAAATACTATAAAAAAGAAAATATGAAATGAATTAGATGACTTTAGACATATTTGTTGATGTAATTGTTTCAAAAATGTTCAGGAAATGTGACTAATAAACTAAATCATTACAACATTCCACAACTTGGCACACTGACAGAAGCTTTAATGGATGTTTTCTTGTTACAAAGGCATCAATTTTAATCATCATTCTTCACATTCTGAGCCTGTCCATAA
>CAKALG010037812.1:0-14457 GCA_916700815.1 Helicolenus hilgendorfi | reverse complement strand
AAAAAAGGAACAAACAAAATACTGACGCAGGTTTCCCCACTCTCATGTTGCTAATGGAAATGTAATTCTTAATGTTCCCTAACAATGTTACCTACCTTCGAATGTGGAGTTCTGTGAACTGAACAACAGAATATTGATTCATATTTGATCAGCGCTGCCTAGTTTGACCGTTTGGTCGTAAATTATGAGTGATTGACAGCTGCTCAGAGATGATAGACTTCAGCTTGGCTCTGATTGGTTGTTTTCCTCCGGTCTGTAAAATCTTGCAGATGCCATTAGGAGCACCGGAGGACACAGAGGAACATGATTACCTGTCTCATGCACTACTGTCAGGATATAGTGACCATCTTTATAAAAATACATTTTTTAATCATATTTGCTTCATTTCTACCCACTGCAGCTTTAACCCATAATGATGTAATTCTTTATTATAACACATGATTGTACTGTTTCTGTTGACTTTTTCATTTGTAGAGAATGCAATACTTGAAAATGAAAAATACCTAAGTCAAAGTAGAATTGTTATCATTGTTACAGTGCATAACATGGATATTAAGTTAAGTTTGTCATGCCACAATCGGTGGTTGTTTAGTGAGGATCTTGTTTGTAATAATCGTAATATCAAAACACCAGAAATGGTATATCAAACTAACTGCATTGAACAGGCTCTTTTTCTTCATTAGAATAAAACTGAAAACCTGCACTGTAAATTCAAGGCCACAAAAGGTCTCAGCTCTAAAAGAATCAAACAGCAGCGTCTTGACAGGTCTACCATGGCTCAAGTACCTATGAAATGCATGGAGTGTAATCTTTCCCAAGAGTGATGAAACACCTCATTTTAGATCTGTGGCAGCCTGTATTTAAATCTCCCTGACTCTGCCCTAACTGAGCTGTAGGGTTCTTACTTTAAGTGTGGATACTGTATGGACTGCAGTGTGTAGGAAACAGCATAGTGAATGTCTGGCGGACCGCAGAGGGCCAGCAATACAAACTCAAAAGTCTGTCACTGAGTGATGAAGTTACATGATTGGTTGACTGAGTGTTGAGAGTTTCCTCATTGGCCATTGCTCTTTCAAAATGAAAAGGCGGGAACTGTCTTCATGCAAATGAACCCGTCAAGCGCAATGCGTCCGAGACATGAAACTTGGACCAAGCTGTCAAACTAGGTGACCTAGTTTTAAAATGAAACGAGATTCAGCAGCTCGCTGAAAATATTTTCAGAAGTAGATTATGTGATTTATGTGACTTGGTCACATAAGCTGGGTTTCCACCAAAAGTTCCTGGGACTTTTTAGTCTTAAGACCTGTAAAGATCAGGCAAATTGGTCCTCTGAGGTATTAAAAAAGCAACATGACATGTGACAAGGACTGCTGGTGGTCACAGCAGTAAACACACTCTGCAGCCTGCAGTTCAGTGTGTCTCCCACACAGCAGGGCCTAACTTTACTTTAGGGTTAGGGTTAGTTAGAAAAATGATCTCCCCTCATCCTAAAATGGTCCTAAATTAATACTAGACTATTTCCTTGTTTTATAAATGAAGCGGTGTTTGACCAGCCACAGACATCCCTGCAAAGTTCCGGTACTTTCAGAAAGTACCGGGGCCTTTTGGGGGGGTAAAAAGGCCCCTAAAAATGTCCCAGGAACTCAATTTAGACCCTATCCCTACGGAAACACTAAAAGTTCCTCAAAAGGTTCCTAGTCCCGGGGAAAAGTTCCTGTGGTGGAAACATCGGATATGGTGTTCCCTGTGCAAACCTGCACATTTAAATACAGACAGCAGGCTTTAAGTACTTAACCACCTTTTTTTAAGTGGTAAGTCGGGAACTCTATTTTGTATGCATTATGTAGGGAACCCTGTGTTACAGAATCACACAGTAACATGGAGCACTGAGGTCTCAAATGGGTTCTACGTCAGCTAGCTACTGTTACCTTCGCTATACCTGCCGTCTTAGCTCAGACTCGCTAATATGACGATTTTCACACTTCTGCCTCTCGAAGTCCAACGGACGAACCCATTCTCACCTGAGCTCGCTGTTTACTCGGTTTAAATAAGACGAAAAGTGTCGGTTCTACATACAGTATTCATGCGATGCAGCGTGACTCAGTAGACTCTCAGAGGTGGCATTTTCTCACCTCGGTCGCCATGCTAATGCACATGCTGCTACGGCTTTGTCGGGCGCCGGCTCGGATAGGGGACCAGTGCCACTTTCTCACAGCCTGTGACCAAGTGTGATTTTAAGGCTTAGCGTCTAGACCCATGACTGCCTCATCCAAGAGAGCTTTTGACAATTGGATGTAAGAGGCTCTGAGAGTCACAGAAGATAGGCTTAACACTCCATTATTTATTGAAACAGGATTTAAATAAGAGATGTTTTAATCATTGGGAGAGAACACAAACTTCCTGATGCCACAGCTTCTCGGGTCTGGTGCGCTGCATACACTATTACTGATAGCCTCATATTAATGTAAGTATTGCAGTTAGGGTTGCATGCAGCATCTTTATTTGTATGCGGCTGTTATATTTCATAGAGTGCCACAGAGTGTATTAGATAAATCAGCTAAGTAATACAGTATATATTGCTTCCTGGTCTGTGCTGAAAAAAAGTGCATTTTTTTAGACAAAGCTATACACGAAAATGCTTCAACCCTCAGAAACTACATGTTTAATTGATGAGTTTGGGTAGGAGCGGCTCCAAAATTCAATGAAATTAATGGCTAACTTTTTTCCTCAGGTTTCAAAGGCTTCTGCTTTGAAAGATGAACCTGTTGTGCTGAGATTTTGGCAGGGCATGACGATTATTAAATTCATTTAATCTATTAAAGCTGTTCTGCATTACCTAAATGAATTTTTTAATGGGGAGCAGGCTGGCGGGGGTAAAGACACACCAGGGAACATGTACAGCACTAAAGCAAACGGACATAAACAGAACCAGACAAGGGTATCTGACGGGTTGCTCCCCCCGAAGCGGCCCTTCCATTATGTGGTTTTAATATCCTAAAGCTCAGCGCTATGGCAGCGCTGCCTCTTATGAGACAGCCTATTCAATAAAGCTGGACAAGGTCTTGACTTAAAATGCTGCCAGACACAGTGCTGTGAGCAACAGTGGGGTTAGCGGGATGTGAATCAGGAAGAGTAAAGGTAAGCGACCTGTTAAAACAGTGACTGTAATTTATTATGTGAATTGGTTCCATGGTCTCATTTTGTCCTTGAAAATACAATTTTCTTTGAAGACTAGATTTAATCATAATAGTGTATAGAATAAGTGATGGGTTTGTGCAATATCTCTGTGGCTTGGAGGATGTAATCTGTTATTAATTTATATTGTTTTTGCTGTTCCTCGACTTTGGTGGAAACCACCTGAAAAAAAAATCAACGAAGCCAAAATAGTCCTTTTAAAGAACACATTACAATTCAAATGCCAGGGAAAAATGTTTTAATAAAATGCTTATATCCTCCCTTCTGTGAAGAACTCTGTAACTCATGTTTTGACATAGGTTACCTGTTTGCTTTGCTCATGATGAGTCAGCTGATAATGAGTCTTCCACATAACAACTGTAGGCGTTGACGATCAGTGTTGGGGATGCTGCTCTGAAAGAACAGCAAGCTACCAATTACTGCACACAGGAATAAGTTGAACTACAGCAAAGCTACCCTATAGGTTAGAAATATACTTTGGTTAACTAAAGCGACTTAAAAAAAGTAGTTGGAACTACTTTGTAAAAATACCCCAACTTGCACCTTTTTACACTGTTTGATCGACTTGAACACTGGTCTAAAAATGGGTGTGTTGTCTTACTGGTCAGTTTTGTAACAGTTGATTTGTACCTTAACAACTAAAACAGTCTACCACTTGCTGAAGATGATAACGCTGTTGCTCTGTGAGCTCTGAGCAATGCCCGCCCCTTTGCACATACAGGCACTACACAAAGGTGAAAGGTCAAGTGTGTGGTGGTGGCTGCCTGAGGAATGCATTGAAAGTAAAAGGGGGCTAGCCTGGTTTCAATTACAATGGTAAAACATTACTTTTCTTTTATGGCCCAACACTGTTTGTCATTTTAGTAGTTAAAGCAGCAGTGGGTAGAAATGGAGCAAATATGATTGAAAAAAGTTATTTTTATAAAACGGTCACTATATCCTGACAGTAGTGCATGAGACAGGTAATCTGAAAAAAATCCTGTACCTCTGTGTCCTCCGGTGTCTTCCGGTGCTCCTAACGCCATTTGCAAGGTTTCACAGACCGGAGGAAAACAACCAATCAGAGCTGATCTGGAGTCTGCCGTTCACCTTCCGTCTGTCAATCACTCGCAAACGCCGACCAAATGGTCAAACTAGGCAGCGTTGATCAAATATGAATCAATATTCTGTTACTGTAATGCCTATTTCTCTCCTCAAATGTTTTCAGAATCATCTTGTAGTGTACTGTTTAGCTGTAAAATGAGAAAGTTTGTGACCCGGTAGCCATGTTGAGATCTGTTGTGAAAATACCAAGCACCGCCCACCAGCTGGAGCACAGCCAATAGGAATGCTCCCTCTCTCTCTGAAATGACCTGTGTTTGGTCAAAGTCTTAGATTTTTTAAAGCCTGAAAACAGAGCCATGAGGAGGTGCAGAAGTCTAGTTTTCTCTCAGAACACTTGAATTACAATATGCTGAAAGGTTATTATGGATTTTTTGCACAATGATGCCAAAAACTTGTCGCCTACTGAAGCTTAAACTATACAAAAAAAGTAATTAATTACTTGAATCACTATGCAAATATGAATGAAGCTGAACTACCAACAATCAACTGCAAAACTGTAGTTAAACTACCAGTTTAATTACATGTAGTTCACTACTCTCCAACACTGTGGACGATGGTTTGAACCATTGCTGACTGGTTTGGATAATAAGGACTGGGTGCAGAAAATGGAAATACTTATGATCTGAAATTTGTACTTATGTGCTGATGTTGTACTTGGTATATATTATTTCCACCACTGGAGCTTGCGTATTAGGTTGTATTTTACTTACTGTATTGTGTTTAATAAAGATGTTACATGCATTTCCTTATAGTTTATGTAATTAATGTTCAGGTCTGCTTGTGGTCTATCCAATACAAATTCCTCCTTTACATTTAGTAATTTTTTGTGTCTATGCACATGTATACAGTCCGATATCCAAGTAAAAATATGACTGTGTGAATATGAAAAATGATTTAGGCGCACCGGTGAATGACTGACTGACACTGAGGTCTGCAAAATGCACAAATAGACCCCTTTGCTGTCTATAGATCTAGCTCGACTGTGTCTCTGTCTCTTCTCTTTGTCTGGAACTACTGTAATATCTGTTAATCATATCATAACGTGTTTTTAAAGATGCTTTGACTTCATTAACAGACCCACGGGACTATTTCTAAGTTTCCACAGAGCTCAAGCTTCGACTCTAACAGCCAGGCGAAGCCACAGTAAAGCTTTATTAGCTGGCCAATTGTATTTTAGGGGACAGTTGCTATTGATTACCAACACAGTATTGTGATTTATTGGCTCATGAACTAAACCCTTTTCTGTTTGTGTGTGTGTGTGTGTTTGTATTGTGCCAGTTTGGCTTCATTCCCCCACTGCGATACCAACCCTTTCATACTCACCTCCCCTCGCTGTGATAAAGCAATTGTTTGTTTTCTGCCATCATTGTTTATTTGACCAACACAACCATGACTGCAGGACGTTTGAGTGAATAATGGGGTTTGGTGAGAAATTTGGGGGGCAGGCAGGAAACGACTTCCAGATTTAATATGTGATGGTGCATGATTGCATTTTAGTTTAGTGCATGTATGTGTAATACCAACACTTCTGTCTTCCAGATCGGTGTCAGCGCTGGTTAACTTCATTCTTCTGACTCAGACTGTAGGACAGCTTCTTGGCTCTGCCTTCTGTTTTTAAATGTCCTCTTTAACACCATCTCCACGTCTCTCCCGACTTCTCTCTCTGGCGTTTCCTTTGACAGTGTTTATTTCTAATACTTCATGGATCTTTGATGCTTTTTGAAGTCTGCAGTATTTGCATCTGTTACATCACCTTTTTTTTTCTTTTTTTTTCTGGCAGCACATTACACATATTCGTTTAAGCGGTGCCTCCTCCCCCCCTGCTAGGTGCTTGTCATGTTAAATGTGACCGTGATATTTGAGCCTTCCTTGTTTGTCCTCTTCTGTTTTGAATTCATGCCGTCTGACCAGTTACGTTCAACATTGTGGCTGAGGCACAAATGCAATCAGAGGCAATGCGGGGCTTTGATCCACGCTTGTCAGGTTGCATTAACATGTTGTCCTACACTCCCTGGTTCACAGTTGACAGATGTGTTTACACTTGGCAGCAGCCAGTGTCGTCATGACTCACTTCAATCATCTAAATGGTACGCAGTGACATTGAAGAGCGCAGGCCCGACATAAGAGACATGACAGCTACTTGAGGATATACGCATTTATTTATTTATTTTCTTATGTTTTACGTGTACATAAAGTGTCATAAAAATGAGACTCTGGCCAAAACAGCAGGGAGACCCGGTCTTTGTACAATAGACATGATTAAATATGGCATCATGTAGAGCTGGGACTGGTTGTACTGTAGCTCAGTCATAATGTAAATGTATATTTATCCATGTATACATATGTAAATAACACAGTCATGATCTACTAGTCATCAAGGATCGGAAGTTAAAGGGGAACTTAATTTTACATGTCAAAGTCAGTTTACCAGTGTTGGGAAAGTACTGCTGCATGTATGAACAGAAGTGGTATGAAACCTTCCCTGGCTGCAGAGAGAGCTGTGTGAAGTCTGACTCAAATTGACTCAAGTGATGTCCATTTGGAAAGCCAACTTCTCATCTTTGCTGGAGGCTTGAGGCTACATTAGCCACTGTACCACACACGGATCTCCAACCAAACCGTCTGTGTTTGCATTGTAGGTGATGTAGCAGGTTTTGATAAAGGATAAGATGACACATCTGTGGTCTGTGTTGCATCGCTTTTGATGCCTTTTAGAAAAATGCCAATCAAAAGTCTGACAATGTCATATGAGTGCAATGCTAAAATTTAATATGGCAACAACGGCTGTGTTGAATACTCGATTCTGATTGGTCAATCACGGTGTTCTACGGTCTGTAATTTCTCTATAACAGACCATTGCTATGTATAGTAGACCATTGCTATGGGCGTAGCTCTGATGTTGGACTCTGGCGCACCATTTTTGTGTCAAAATATAGATTTTCTTCAGTAAGTAGCCGTGTAATAAGCAGGATAATGTACAGCTAGCGGGTCATTGTTGTGAAAGAATCCCCTTCAGGGCGATGAGAGAGAGCAGCATCGCCAGGTTGGGGATTCTTTCACAACAATGACCGACTCGCTGTACATTACTTCCATGACTTCAGCCCTGCGTGGGAAAAACACAGCCCTCTCCTTCATTTGAATGAGGCAAGCAGCATAGCAGGTGTGCCAATGCAGAGGGCTCTGGCAAAAAACAAAAAGAAAAGAGTTGAACCTGGTTTGTTATCCAACATCATCCAGCATGGCGCTGCAGTGACCATTCTTATGCATAAAATCACATATTCCTGGTGAATAACTTTGTAATTTTAACGCCGCATTTCTGTAGATTACGTCGCGCTCAAACAACACAATGTAAAATATTGTCGCTATAGTGACTTTAGCAGTGTGGCCGTGTTGTTTTAGTTACCATTGACACATGATATACAATCCTGGTAGTTCACTGGGTACCTTTGGACAGAGCCAGTGCAGCTATTACTCAGTTTCCAGTAATAATGCTAAGCCAAGCTAACCAGCCGTCAGCACGTTCACCGTACAGACATGGCGGTGGTCTCCGTTGATTAACAGTGTCTGTTCTGGTGGTGAGTTGTGGTGGGTCTTCCATCATCTACTTCTTGTATCTGTTGGCCCACAGTGCCCCTCGGGCATACTGCACCTGCCTCTTTCTATCCTCCTCCTCATTAACAACATGTTCTCACAACTGAGCTTTAATTCTGTAAGAGGTGGTTAGAATTAAAATAAAGATATTGGTGTCAGTAGGTTTCTTGTGCAGTGCAGCAGTTGCAGCATTGGTTACATTTAATATTAAATTGCAATATTGGTTAGATTGCTGTTACACAAAACATTTTAGGGTATATCTGTTTGTTTATATCATGGGACCAATGCTTGGACACCGTGTGTGTCAAACTTATTGGCTAATGTGGATTTCATTCTTCAACCACGAGCATAAAATCATAGTATCTGCTTTGTCATGGCTGGGTTCACGTAGCGCTGCAGAGGTAATCCGTGAAAAAGCAAACGCTCAAACACCCAAATGATTGGAAACGTTTCATGGATCTCTGTTACTGCTGTTGTCATTTGAGATTGTTTGTCACCAATGAGATTATCACGCCTGGTTGTGGACGGGAGACACATTACATGACATCATCAGCCACGGCTATGAAAAGATCTCCTTCCTGTTTGATGCGCTGGATCTTGCACATGATATTAATCATTTTCAGTTTAGTTGAAGATAGTAGCTGAAACAGAGCTGAGACAAAGCTGGCTTTGGTCATTAAGATTTTATTTTTGTCTTACTGCTCTTTACTTTATTTTCCTATGACCTCCAGTGCACACCGGAACAATCTGCAGGTGCAGTTTGCAGGATGAAGTGGCTACGATAAGTCAGCACTTCTAGGTCTAAGCAGGTGTACTGACCCAAAATCAGTCCTGCGTTGAAAAAACACAAGTGCGTTGGTGGGAGAGTGTTGTTTCAGGTGCCAGTGAGACATGAAATAAAATGGATGGATTACACTTTGAGGTAATAGATCCATGGGTTTGAGGACCAATCAGATGCCAAAACACTGCACAGGGGTTTATATTACACACTAAGACCGGATTTCACAACTCAGGAAGCAATTCCATATTCCATATTAATCAACATATCAGCAATATGCATTAATGTTAATGGCTAAAATTACATCCGTAGTCCTAAGGCAGGTACTTACAACTTGGTAATTTGTTCCAGGAATGTGTGCCTCTAACAGACACAACCATTTGACTAAATTTAGTTCTACGCCTCGGTACATTACAGTCTTCTGTAGTTTGTGCTCTGGTATTTATCATATTATTGTGCTTTTTTCTGGAAAAACATTTTAATGGTTGAGGGGGCGAGCACATTTAAAACTTTAAAAACAAGACAAATATCGGTGAAAGTTTGGTAACTGTTTAAAATGCTATACATGAGATTGCAAAAATGGAAATGAAAAGGTTTCCTGTCCAATATTTTGACTGTCTTCTTGAAGAGAGACTTGATGTCACGATAATTGCTGGGCAAACAGTAGAAATGCAGCATTCATGTTAAAAAGGAACCTACCGGTTATTTGTGCTTGATCGTATTTGATTGCTTAGCACAGCGCCTTGCCACATGACATTGTGTCTGATTTCTGCTTCTTTGACATCCGAATCCAAGGATGTCCAATTAAGATCCAGGCAAGTCCAATTTGGAGGAGACTCCAGGGCAGACTCCAGAATCCAAAGCGGGGATTAGGTTTCCCATTTGGGACGCCTTGGGATCCCCCAGAAGGAGCTGGAGGAAGTAGCTAGAGAGAAGCACTGTTTGACCCAGCCCTGTACAGAGGACAGAGAATGGATGGAGAGATGTGAATCAAGTTTATATTTTCAGTAGGGCTTTTTAAATGTGTTTTAACGCCACTAATTTGTGTGTGTGTGTGTGTGTGTGTTGTTTCATACTCACCTCCCCTCGCTGTGATAAAGCTTCTTTTTTTCTGCAATCGTTTATTTGACCAACACAACCTGCCTGCGGGAGGTTTGATTCTCCCCTTTACAGACATGCCCACTTTATGATAATCACATGCAGTTTGGGGCAAGTCATAGTCAAGTCAGCACACTGACACACTGACAGCTGTTGTTGCCTGTTGGGCTGCAGTTTGCCATGTTATGATTTGAGCATATTGTTTTATGCTAAGTGCAGTACCTGTGAGGGTTTCTGGACAATATCTGTCATTGTTTTGTGTTTATCCAGTATTAAATATATACATACATTTGCATAAAGCAGCATATTTGCCCACTCCCATGTTGATAAAAGTAATAAGTACTTGAAAAATCTCCCTTTAAGGTACATTTTGAACAGATAAAAAATGTGTGATTCATTTAATGGTGATTAATATGGTAATCGATTGTCAGCCCTAATTTTCAGTTAAATTTGCTTTTCCATGACCCCAACTATATTCATATTATTTATATCTATGAATAAATTAAACTTGACCCCAAAATTGCTATTCATATCTTCCATGTAATGGGGAAGAATATTACTGAATATATTCACTCTACAAATGTCCATTAAAACGGAACCTATTATTTCAGACTTGTTTTATAAATGTGATCATGTCACGTAAATTCATTGCTGATTACAGTATGTATGTATGTATCTATCCGCGAGCTTGCATGAGTGGGGGGCATGTTAAATGTGACTGTTGATTACTCAAGATGTTGAGTCACTGCGACTATAGCTGTAAAAAGAGTACAATCCCCTCTTCTCTCCACGTCAGTGGTGTGTGACGGACCCGGTAAAGTGACTCTTAAAGTTCAGTCAGTGAAGCTACTCAGCTTCCTCTGGCTTGCTCTGCTGTTTGACCTTGCAGTTTGATTAAATGGCTGATTAAACACAAGGAGGGAGGAAACACGCACAGACATGAGACACACACACACACACACACACAACATGACATCACACACACACATATACACATACAAAGAGACAGCCACACAGATAACCATGCCCATGTGTGCAGGCTGAGATAAACACACACACACATGTAATGATGCAGCTAGAAGTGCACGCACACACCTCTCACATCCAGTTGCTTTGTCTGTCCACTTAAATCATCAGTGTTTTGTTGCAGCTCACTCGAGTGACAGTGATCAGTAATTTACTGTAGCTTCGTGCTGCACTGAGGAAAACAATGGCGCCACACGCCCAGACTACATACACCGCAGTTCGGAAAGTTTTTCAAGCATAATGCCAGCCTGTCGTACTGTAGATCATGTTGATTTGGTGAATAATACACAAGCAATAAGTATTATGTTGAGATGGGAGATGTGGGCTTTCATCTTTCTCATAATTGTCTGAGCCAATAAACCTTCTTATATGTTTAGATTGGACAAAGTCAAAATGGAAAGTATTAGTATTTAATGATCAATGGCTCTCAAAACCCCCGTAACCTTTGTTTACACAGCACAGCAGGATTTACAGGCTATTCTATATCCAGATTTTTTTATTGTATAATAATACTGCACCGATTTAGCATCAATCTCCTGCAACATTGTAGGAGTCATGATGGACACAAAAAAAAAGATCCAAATGGAGAAAGCAGAACCAGAGATTATGTCTTTTTTATCCACATATTCTATTTCCTCGTCAAAACCAGAGGCCTATACTACGAAGCGAGGTCAACATACCCAGGGTAAATTAACCCCAGGGTTTCTCTATCTGACCTTCAGCGTGTTCACATGAAAGGGGCAGTGTTTGCAGCATCTGACCAATCACAAACATGGACAAGTCCACAGACATGCAGACAGACAGGCAGAGCGGCACATTTTACAAAGGAAGATCAAACTATATTAGACAAATACAAAAAAGTTAAACACATAATCCAGGCTAAAACGAACACAGTCGAAGCTGCCAAAACCAAAATGCGTAAATTAACAGACTTATTAATTTAACGGAATACTCAAAAGTCAGTCGTCTAGAGCAGTGATAGATAGATAGATAGATAGATAGATAGATAGATAGAACCTTCCTGCATTTGTTTAAACTCTGTTGTTTTTAGTCTGGATTATGACTGAAACTTCTTTGCCTTTTTATCATTTTTCTTTACGATCTGCGCACCGAGCTCTGATTGGTCAGTAGGCAATGCTTTTACATGAGTTGATCTCTTATCTGGAACCTAACCTGCTCCAGAGCAGGTTAGGTTTTAAGCATTATTTACCATGGCGTTCTACCCCTGTAAGAAGTGAACTAACGTCGTAGGACGGAAAACCTGAAGGGTTATACCTGAAGTTACCTCGCTAACCCCAAATCCTGCTCCGTAGTACAGGCTTCCGGTGCCTACATTACCCACAACGCAACTCAACCACCAACCGCTTAGTCGGAGGTTCGTGTGTGAAATGCTAGCAGCAGCTAATGTAGCCTCGAGCTGCTAGCCTACGGCAGATTTTTTTTTCTTCACACCCAACCAAAACTGAAAATACACTCAAACTGCCTTAATCCTCCCTGTTGCTGTTCTTCTGGCATTTTTACATCTAGTACAATGTAGTTGCATTAAGGATCGTGACCGGTATAGACAAGATGAATGATAACAGCAGCACTTTCAACATATATATTGCATGTAAATATTGAAATTAAAATAGACCTATTCTTTGTTGCAGATACCATAAATACTGTTAATGTTCATGCACGTGGGACCATGCTAATTTCTTCGATGAGTCTCTGCATGGTAGCACTCCACAGGTGTACACGTGTGTCTGAGTTATCTTGTGAAATTTGCATTTCATCTCATCCGGCAGCTCAGCGAGATGCTGCGCGTACAGTAAATCAGAGAACCCCAGGCTCACTGACATCAGCTTACAATAGGCAGGTCATATCTTGAGCACGGGAGAATTGAATTGATTCCGCACTGTGGTAAGAGGAGCAGGGTTGTAATCCGCAGCGATAACAGAGAAGTAATTTAAAAGACACACGGAAGTGATTGGAAAACCCTATCCTCATACATATGTAATGCCGCGCGATGGCAGAGATACGGCCAAATCGCAGTGATACCGCACGACACCTGCACATATACAATAGAAGAACTGCATGCTCACTGCTAACGCATTAAACTCTGCATGTCTGTGTGTGTCATTGTGGCTGAGAGCAAGAGAAAGAAACCAGTGTTAATCAGAGAGCTATTAGCCCGTCTCTGTCCGACTCTTTCATTTGGATTGCCACATCCTTGCCCGAACTTCAATCAATTCAATTACAAATGGAGAAATCCCGTCTTATGATTCAGCCCTGCTAACACTCTGGTCCTGCTAAGGATCAGGACCTTTGTAGGAAGTAGCTCATGGAAAATAAGGTGTCAGTAGGCTGCACCTGTTGTTTCAATGTGATAGATGTATTTAAAGTGGCTATAATTGATATTTTGTATCATAATCCATCAAATGACTGAGAAAACAATGTGACAATGCAAAAGAGGTCGCTCGTAGTGATTAGAGAATTATCACCGGAATCTGAAGCTGCCCTCAGCTTTATAGCTTTATAGTGAGTTTCAACTCCTTGATTAGCTGTTGGTTCACTCTCTCAGCTCTCATAGTGTCGTTTTCAGACACAGCAGGCAGCTGTTTTCATTGAAACATCTCTGATAAACCCACAGTACACCTGCTCAGAACCAAACAGCAGACAGACACAGTAAGGGAATAGCTGGTGAAGAAAGTGCGCGGCCCCTTCTGCCAAGGCCGAAGGAGGTCACCGGCGTTGGTTTGTCCGTTTGGAGGATAACTCCAAAAGTCTGCAATGGATTCGAACGACATTTTGTGGAGAGGTGGGGTGTGGCACAATGAACAATTCATTAGATTTTGGTGACATACATGAAACCTGTCTTGGCGGAGGTCTGCGCTCTCCGAGTGCACTTCTAGTTCGTTATGTTTCCACTTCCCAACCTCTACTTATTCTGCTCTGTTTACTGGTGGATTACAGCCATGGGTAAAGCGTAGCCTATAGGCTAGTGTTAATATCTGACAAGATCACGCATGGCGTAGTTTCACTTATTCACTTCATATTTCTTTTTTTGCGACATTTCAAAAGTTTTCTTAAAATTTGCTTGACAATTGAATAGAAACATTTACCAGGTGACCAGAAACACGACTCGCTCCATAACTGCTGGATGAGTAAATTAAAGGCATGTTCGCTAACACGTTCACCTTATCAACTTAAAAAGTCACATGTTAGTGTTGTGTTCACAAAAGCCAGTTATCAGGATTGAGCAATATTTCATATCTTTTGCTATTCATCTCATATTAAGGCTGTAGCTAAAGGTGAACATTAATTCGGCTGCCACTCAGCACTGCAGTGTTTCTGCCCTCTCGGCCAACAAAATGTGATTTGAGGTCTTTTACTATTAGTTTCTAACTTGTGTTACTTCCACATGTTAAAAGCTGAACCTTATTAGATTTCCAAAAGGGATTGGAAAGGATTCAGATTCAGTAAGGAGATTCAATACTAGATTTGGATTTAATAACAATGTTATCAGATCCCAACCCTCCCTCCACCTCCACGGTGAGCAACTCAGCCCTTTTTTATCACGGCCCACATTTTGACTAGTCATAGTAGGAAAAGCACAGGTGTTACTAATAACATTAATGATGGCTCTGTTCTGTTCAAGAGCCCCCGTAAGCCATGACAGTGTG